>SNQJ01S0019756.1:58104-111697 GCA_010110895.2 Picea sitchensis
AAGGATGCCCCCAATCTAATATAAAGCAAGAAATTAAATCTTTTTGTTTCAAAAATTTCACTAAAAGCAATAATGAACTTTCTTAAAACAAAGAAACCCAAACTAAAAGTTTTCTTTTAAAGTGAACTATTCAGAAGAAATCTTATCTTTCCCCAAACAATTCTAAAGAAAACATACGCTTTGTAATTGAAAGATACTCAAAGCAAGAGACTAATCCTTCAAAACCAAAAAAAGCAAAGATGGCCAAAAGAAACTCAAAGAATGTCAAGTAGACTGTAAACAGATCAATATAGGCTCCAAAATTTCAATCCAGCTGATCAAAGCAAAACTAGGCATCCAAAAGACAGGAAGACCTAATCTAAAACTTTTACAAATGAGTTCACAGCCTGGTAGTGGGGTACAGTGCGAGAATTATGGATTCTCACAGTCTAGATACAAGAAGGGTGGGAGAAGGCCACACTAAATTGAATAGTAGGGTGTGAACATCAATGATTCTCGCAGGACTGTTGGCAGCCATTTCTCATTTTTATCATATCCTTATAAGCTGCCTACACAAGTGTTTTGGAACCCTTGATTCTCATCGCAATCTTTTGAATAAAACGACATAATTATTTTGCACATTTTCACACCTGCCTTTTGTTCTCGTTTTCATGACTGCAAGCATGAAAACCTTGAGTTCGAAGTCATGTCGATGTCATTAAAATCGTCACTGGATTATTATGGTTACTCTTGTTTATGTGGTCATCTCACCTCTAAATTAATGACAGTCGCACAGTTGGTAAGACACCAAAACCTTTACTCACTTGGCATTTTTTTTGTTATTAATATGGCTTAATTCTTATGAGATTGTGATGGTATTCTAATGGTTGTGATTGAATCCTTGATTCAATGGTGGTTTGATGTTTTATTGTTTTTGATCAAATTCCTTTGTGCAATGTTTTCATTAGAACGCATTAAAATCATAATTAGACCTGTGGTGAAATGGTTTTATACAACGCATAAGTTTTATGGTCAAACCTTTGATACTAAATTCGAAATATTGCTTTGTTTTAAATCATTATAAATGCTATTGTATGATCAAATAGTTGGATCGACTTGTCATGGTTTTCAATGATTATTTGTTTGGCATGTCATTTACATTGTTTTTGACATACACCAATAGTGATTTGAATCACCATAGCGCCATCTATTGTACGTTTCGATATGAATGTTTTGCATGGTTCATTTCATTCCACCACCCTCACACACTTAGCCATTAATTCCTGCCTTGTATCTCAGGTTACCTTTGTTGGTTTTGGGGAAGCCTCTGGGCTTACGGTCTTGCGTATGCCTTGTCCAAACCCCCGTCTGTTTACTCTGCTCACTGTGTGCTCTCTCCTATGGCACCTGTAGTGAACATTGAACCTAATGGCATCCAAACACTCCTGCTATTTGAAAATGCTCGCGAAGACCTGGAGAATAGTGGCTGGTTAGTTTTTATCCAGAAGTTTGAGGGTTTTAACCTTACGGTCGCCCAACAGTTTTCCCTCACATTCGACGGATGGAGAGCAAAGGTTGGAGATATCCAACTCAAGCTAAATGAGGAATTCCTTAGTTCGACTACAGGCTTGCCAGCTAAAGGGAAGAGGTGGTTTAAGAATTCCAAATTGGACGAAGTACCGTGGCCGCTCCTATTCACATCAAGGAAAATTGTCACTTGTGACAGAGGTATGCCTGTCACTGCCTTTAAATACCGGTGGCATGATTTATTATCCATCGTCAAGCAATTTGTGACTTATGAAGGTCGTTTTGGCTTAGTGTTTCTTTACCATCTCCAGTTGCTGATGAATTTTATAGACTTCCCCCTGAATATGCCTCACTACCTCCTACGTAGCCTGTATAAAATGTCCAAACGATTTAAACGGGAGAAGGCTGATGCTAGCCTCTTCCATCACTTCTTGATCAAAATCATTGTTGTTCATCATTTGAAGCTTAGTGGTGACTCTTGGCAAGCCTTCCTATCTAGGAATGGCTTTGCCACTCCTGGATGTGTTCAAATGGACAAGACTGTGGTCTCTGAAACCCTGGTTGGGCCTGTCGTGCCACCTCCTACCCTTCTACCCCCTGTCAAACCCTCAAACTACCCCAACATTGATCTACCCGACACCATGGCCGACCCATGTACTAAAGACAATACCAAGACCTTTAAGAGGCCTATAAGAAAGAAAGGCAAGGGTAATACCAATGCCAACTATAAGGGAAAGAAAAACGCACGATGGATATCTAGATGTGCTCGGAACAAGCCCAAACAAAACATAGACCAGAAGCCTATTGTTTTGAGCGAGGATTCAGACTCTGAGATTGAATGCTTCTTGACCAAGGAATACTCTTACTCTCATGGCCTATGTTCTTTTCAACCCTACGACTACGTGTCCAACCTCCCACCGTGCCTCAAGGATGACCCTAGCTTCCTGGGAATAAAATTTCACAGTAGTAATTCAAAAGAACCCTCACCTATAATGCCAAGGCCCGATCACCCACCGTGTACTCAATGCAATTCTTGGCTGGAACGATACTACACGGATGTCCCTCTGTTGCAATCTAAAATTAAATCATTGGAGGAACGGGTTAATGTGTTGTCAAAGGAAAATGATAGGCTACAAGCTTACGGTAAGAAGCAAAAGACTACAGGTTCTATCATCTTCAGAAATGTTGAGGCAGCTACGGCCTTTGTCAACTCAAAGTTATCCTGACCGAATCGTTTTCCTACAACCCAGGTATGTATTTCATCATCGATTTTTGAAAGATTTGGTTAGCCGATTGTGTTTGCTTTGAATTAGTTTTGTTTCGTTTAAATAGATTCAAAAACGATTTTGTTATTTTGATTTCGTTTTGAATTATGTTTGCATTGAAGATTTGTTTGCTAAAATCGAATATAGCTATGTTTTGATTGAATCGGTTACATATGATTTTATTTCTCTTGAATTAGTATAACGATTGTGTTGGCTCTGAGTTAGTTCGATTCAGTTCTGTTTGGTTTGATTCAGAAATGATGTTGTATGCTTTGAATTAGCATAGTCGTTTGTGTATGCGTTGGATTAGTATCAAAGATTGGTTAGATAAGTAGAATATAAACTGTTTATTCAAAAATGATTGCGTTGATTTCGAATTGTTAAAACGATTTTCTCTGTTTCGAATTAGTAATAAAAGGTTGGTTGATAGAATCGCATACATCCATGTTAACATTCGATTAATGCAATACGATTCTATTAGTTCTAAATTGACATAAAAGATTCGGGTAGTTTTAATGTGAATGATTGGCTTTATTTTGAATTAGTAAGTAAGAGTTATTTGATTCACAGTATACATTCTTGTTATTATTTGGAATCATTTAAATGATTTTGCTTGTAAATATGACCAGCTACATAATCGTGAGATTCTGTAGCTAGTCATAAATTTAAGATTTTTGTTGATTTTACAAATAAAACATTATCTAAACTTGTTTATTCTTGTCCACCTATAGGTACATACGAATTGCAATGGGAAATTGGACATGCTGTGGAAGTTTAGAACATGTTTTTTGTTGTATAGTTTTGTTAAGTTGTTAGCCTTAGGCAGAAATAGAGATTTGGGAGATTGTTCCCAGATTTTTCCAAACAGTTTTTGATAATTCCCATAGGGATGTTTTACCCTGTGGCCTTTATATACTCATTATTTTTTTGTAATGAACCCATCATTGTTGCGAGAACAAAGACTATGGACATATGATGATAAAGACTTGAATGGAAGTGGATCTTTTGTTACAGCTTTAGCTTTCAATTTATCATACTTTCGTTCAAGTTTTGTGCATTTTAATTTGTGATCAAGTTATTGACTACTTTAGATATCAAGACTTGTTACAGGTTGATGCGTTGTGACTTAAATTTTGTCCATATTTGATGTGTCTCATTTAAATCACAACAATCACTCTGTTTGAATTTAATTAATAGAAGGTTTATCTTCTTAGTTAAATGAACGATTATATGCAAATCTTCGCACTGGGATTTATCTAAATGTGATGATCTGTAAACTTTAAGATTGTTGTCGTTTTATGTCTTGTTTTTTCTGTCGTTTGTATTTAAAGAGAACTGTTGCTTCCTGTTTACAAGAAGCTTGTGGAAAATCTGGTGCGAGTTTCCTCCCATCAAACAAATAAATCAAGTACTGTACACAGGACAAATAGGAAACGTTACTTCAGGTCAGTTTGTTATTTGCAATTTAATAGTTAATAAATTCGAGAAATCTCAGTATTTTAGCTAGATATATAGTTCAAATTTATAGTTAGGATTATTATTTTAATAGCTCATCTTAGTTAGTTTTCATTCTATGCCTTTCTCATAAAAATTATGAAAATCAAAAAACAATAGTTTCGTTGTCATAATACATTTTACAAATGATTTTGCAAATTTCGATTAAAATTTGTATTCTGTAAATGTTGTACATATATAATTAAGATTTAATTCTGTTGATAACTGAATATTCTAATAAGTAGAATTATTGTTTTGTAATATTAGTTAATGAAATGTATATAAATATTTTAGAATTGTATATAGTTTACTGTAGCTAGCTTTTTCACTTAGNTTTAGAATGTATATAGTTTACTGTAGCTAGCTTTTTCACTTAGATTAGTTTCTTTAGTTTAGTTTTTCTTTCACTTTCCTAGGACTTAGATCGGCCAACGGAGCCGCTAAACCCGTCGAGGTGAATCATTCCAAATGGCTTGGGTTAAGTAGACAACCCCAGACCGGATTCACTTCTCCAGTTGACGAGCGTTCTATTTCACCTGTCAACAAATGGCGCTAGAAGGAGGGCCTGAAAATCATTAATGGCACGAGGTGGTCGTAAGACTCATCCACCACCCAACCGCTCACCTATAGTGAAAAGAAGTCAGTCAAATGACAATGTTGTCCCTCAAACAACAACCGCATCAAACGACGATCCATGGATCACGGTTGAACCAGTAACTCCAAACCCCACAGGTGGTGACCTACAAGAGATTGTTTGCCAATCTCTCATAAGAACACATAGTGCCTTAGCCCGTTTAAGACAACCAAACCGTCCTTTGGGTCAAGAACTAGATTTCTCTGATATCAGAGAACAACTTGGAGGTACTAATCTCACTTTAAACCCTACAGATCCAATCCTCACTCCTGTAGTAGGAGGATCTGGTGCACCACCTTCACCACCTCCTTCTTCTCCTTCCTCTTCTGGAGAAGGCTCTTCCGACAAAGGCAGTTCCTTTTCCTAGCCTTCGACACCGCCCACACCAATGGCCAACCAGAAAAATCTTTCCATACCTTGGCTCGACCAAGATGCTGTAGCCGTACCCGGGGCTCAGCATCCCTTACCCAAACATCCGGAGAAGTGGCTTCCCAAGTTTGACCCTGACTCTAAACAGATCACTGAAGATCACATTAAAAAGTTTATGTTAGCCATTAGACTCCGTAATTTCGAGCACAAAGACGTAGTCTGTAGGTTGTTCCCTTACACTTTCGAGGGCAATGCCTCTACTTGGTATTTTTCCCAGTATCCCCATACGATCGTGTCATGGGAGAAGTTCGAATCCTTCTTTCTTGAAAATTTTGGAGACGATAAGTCCCCAAAAGTTATAGTCATGGAGCTTTCTAGTCTTAGAATGAACCCCAAAGAGAAAATTAAAGACTTTAACAAAAGATTCTTAACACTGAAAAACCGAATCCCTACGGATTCGATGCCCGCTGAGAATCTTATCATAGCTTACTATACTAAAGCCTTACATCAAAGTATAGCCATTTGGGTAAAATGATCTAAGAAAGCCACGTTGTTAGAGGCCTTCGAAAAGGCCAGTCAGATTGAAAAAGACATCCTTAGTTTAAAAGACACTACTAGCAATGAAATAGAGACTAGTTCATCTTCCAAAAAGAAAATCGAAATCCTCCCTAGACCTGCTCAAAGTAAAACACAACCTGAAAGCTCGGATTTAGAAAACTTAACAAAAGTTGTTCAAAAACTGTCAAATCAAGTTACATAATTGAAAAGGACGACCGAAGAAGCTTCTTCGAGCAAAGGGCCTTATAAACCCCTATTCAGGAATCCTTTTCCCAATTGACCTAATCCTAATGCCGAGGGCCTAAATCTAGAGAGCCTGCAATTCGCTCTTCAAACGATTCTAGAAGCCCAGGATAACTTGATGCCTCTTGAAACTTCTGAGGAAGTAGTTGAACAAGACACAGTTGAAGAAGAAGAATCTTCTCCGAACATTTTTGGACACTTCTCGGATAGCATTTTTCAAGCTAATTTCGAGACAGTTCATCCCTAATTACTAGGAATAAGACAGCAAACGAACCTTCTTCCGAAAACACTACGACTTTTCCCCCAAAACAATCTAAACCAGCTGAGACTAAACAGAGTCATGTAAACCGCAACTTAGATTATGATTTAGTTGAAGATCTAAAAAACTTAAGGGCTAACATTTTTGTTTATGAATTATTAAAATTTTTGTTTCTGCTACAAAAAATGTTACAGAACATTGCAGAGAATAGAAAAAACGACAATTCAAGCAAGAACAAGGTTGTTCAGAACAAAGGTCCTCAGAAGTCTTCCGCTAAGAATAATCATGATCCTCATGATAAAGGAGGCCTTCCTGTAAATAATATAACAAATGTAAATAAATCAACATTAGAGGCTACGAGTAAGAAGCCACAAGCTTCCACCATTAGTACCCGCAGAAATATACCTCCATTTTTGTTAACTTTTGAAATCTTTAATAGAAACGTGCACAATTGTATGGTAGATTCAGGAGAATTGTCCAATGTAATGCCATGGTCTGTGTGTCAGAAGATTAATGCTAAGGTTGAACCATCCACTTTAAAAATCATCCAACTTGATCGAACTAGTGTTAAAGTTGTATGCGAATTAAGGAATGTGCTTATAAGATTATTGTCTAACCCCAAAGTTCATCAAGTGATTGATATTATTGTTGTGGATATTCTAGAAGTTTATGGTTTGTTTCTAAGCAGAGACTGGTCAGAGCAGCTACACGGCTATTTCGCGATAGATTGGTCTCACCTGTGGCTGTCCGAGAATGACAAGACCAACAAAATCAAGGTAAACCGTGAACGCTACCTTAAGTTCACGGTCACAGATTTAAATGATCCCAATGAGCCATTTACACCTTCTGTCGATTCACCCAAAATACAAGGGATGGATACCTTTTTCGGCAATTTCATGGCCGAAACTTTAGCTATCACCAACCCAGAACAACAATCCGAGATTGTAGCATATGTCCAGCCAGCAACTTCTACACAATGGTCTCATGCACCCGATAAAAATAAAATTTGGTCTCTTTACTTTGACGGGTCAAAGTCCAAAGAAGGAGCAGGTGCAGGCTGCGTTATTATTGATCCCGCAGGTAACAAAACCCTAATTTCATGTAGGCTAGAATTTGAATGTACTAATAACACAGCAGAATATGAGGCTTTATTACAGGGTCTCAGAAAAGAATTAGACATGAATATTCAAAATTTGACTGTCTTTGGCGATTCAGAAATCATGGTAAGACAGGTAAGAGATTCTATCCACTGTCTGTCTCTGCATCTTAAAAGCTACCAATCCGAGGTATGGAATTTAATGAATAAGTTTTCTGCTTTCAATATAAATTCTATTCCTAGATTGAATAATTCTAAAGTTGATCTATTAGCTAACGTATCTTCCAAACTCTTTCCTGCAGAAGGCGTGTCCCCGAATGCATTCTCCGTTGAACTGTTGTTCAGGCCATCCATTCTCGACAACATCACGAATTGGAGAGTCTTTGACGACGATCAACAGATTATTAGCTTCCTGCATATGGAAGAAACTTTCCAAGGTGCGGTGATTGACGAATGCACTCATGACGACAATTTGCGCGATTTCACGGTAATACCAGATCCGAGAAATCCTGAATCTTCATCGGACATGGTAAATTTGATCCCTAAATCTGTAGTTAGATTAGAAAAATTTTACGATCTTCAAGATAAATTCAAAAAATCGATCAACTGTAAAACAAATAGTTCCTCGTTATCATATGAAAAAGTAAACTTGGGAACTAATGACAATCCGCAGTGCATTAATTTAGGGGTGGGGTGTTCTGAACAAGAGAAATCCGCATTTATTAAATTGTTTAAGGAATTTAAAGATGTTTTTGCGTGGACGTATGATGACCTTAAAACTTTCGACCCTAACATCATACAACAAATCATTCCTATGAAACCCCAAACCTTACCCTTTCAACAAAAGTTAAGAAAAATGCACCCTAAGTTCGAACTGACCGTCAAAAAAGAATTAAATAAACTCCTAAATGCTAAGATAATTTTCCCAGTTAGGCACACGCAATGGGTTTCTAACCTTGTCCCTGTCCGAAAGAAGAGCGGTGAAATCCGACTTTGTGTCATTTTCCAAAACCTTAATAGAGCGTCTGATAAAGACAACTACCCTGTCCCACCCATGGAACAGATCCTTCAATAGGTATCTGGTTCTGAAAGACTATCCTTATTGGATGGTTTTTCAGGGTACAACCAAGTCTTGATGTCTCCTCCAGACCAACTTAAAACTACCTTCCGCACTCCATGGGGCACCTACGCTTACAGGAAAATGCCCTTTGGACTGATTAATGCTGGTGCCACTTTCCAGAGAGCGATGGACATCGCTTTCCGAGGCTTGATAAATCAATCCATCGTAGTTTACCTAGATGATGTTACTGTATTCTCGAAAAAAAAAACTGATCATCTAGCTCATTTGAGAGTTGTTCTACAGCGATGTCATAAATACGACATCTCCTTAAATCCTAAAAAATCTATATTCGCAGTAGAACAAGGTAAACTCTTAGGATTTATTGTGTCAAGCAAAGGGATGATTATTGACCCTGAAAGGATGCAAGTCATTGCGAAACTTCCCCCTCCTTCATCAAAAAAGTCTATGCAATCTTTCTTAGGCCAAATAAACTTTGTCAGGAGATTTGTCCCCAGTTTTTTTGAAATGGTGAGACCCTTACAGAACCCGATAAAGAAAGATGTACAATATCATTGGGGATCTTTAGAAATCCAAGCCTTTGATTCGATAAAAAAGGCCATAATCGACGCTCCTTCTCTCATGAGCCCCGACTTTTCACAAGACTTCACGCTCTACACATTTGCTTCTGACCGCTCCTACGCTGCTGTCCTAACTCAAAAGAACGCGGAAAATAATGAAGTTCCAATCGCCTTTATGAGCTCTGCTTTCAAAGGCACATAACTTAATTACCGAGCCGTAGATCAGAAGCCTACGCTATTTTTAAAGCAGTCAAACACTTCCAATCTTATCTTTTGAAATCTAGGACAAAAGTTATCATCCCATATCTAGCCGTTAGAAATCTGTTAGTGCAGAGAGAACTAGGCGAAAAGAGGGCAAACTGGGTCACCTCCTTACAGGAGTATGACATAGAAATCACCCCAGCTCGAATAGTGAGAGGTCAAGGGTTATGTAATTTAGTTGTTGACTCAGCAGCAGGATAGCAAGAAGAAAATGATATGTCAAACCCAGGGCAACACAATCAAAATTCAATCTGTTGTGCACAAAACTCTGTCAGTCCTTGGTATGACGATATACAATTCTTTCTTGAACATGGGTCACCCCCCCGTCACCTGAATCCCATTAAGAGAAGAGAATTAAGGTTAAAATATGCCTCCTTTTAGTTGATTAATGGTATTCTGTTTCGTCAAAATTTTGATGGAGTACTCATGCACTGTCTTGAGAAAGATGAAGCAGAAAAGGTCTTACTAGAATTGCATGCAGGAGAAGTTGGTGGGCATTTTGGTGGTGACACCACTGCCCATAAAGTTTTAAGAGTTGGTTATTACTGGCCCATGATTTTCATAGATGCTCATGCCTTGTATCTCAAGTGTATTATTTGTCAAAAAACATCTGGGCGGATACAGAAACCAGCCTTTCCTTTGCAGCCTGTTTCAGTAGACTCGACATTTCAGCAATGGGGTCTTGATATTATTGGCCCAATCAATCCGCCATCCTCAAAGCAGCATAAGTTTATCATAACAGCCACAGATTACTTCACCAGGTGGTCTGAAGCTGCTGCATTAAGAACTATGACTACCAATCAGGTAATTTCCTTTTTAAATTCAAATATTATTACTCATTTTGGTATCCCTGACTGTTTAGTATTCGATAATGCCTCTTATTTTTCGTCTCTTGAGATGAGCGATTTCGCTCTAGAAAAGGGAATTAAATTGAAGTATTCTTCCAGCTACTACCCTCAAGGCAATGGATTGGCAGAATCAACAAATAAGAATCTGATTAAAATCATCAAGAGAACGGTATCTGAAAATCACAAAAATTGGCATAATGCACTATTAAACGCAATCTGGGCTGATAGGGTAACACCGAAAACTATTGTAGGTAATTCTCCCTTCTTTCTCATCTATGGAAAAGAAGCAATTCTACCACCACATATTCTTCTTCCCTCACTACAGTTATCACAAAAAATATAGGAAGAAGACTACCCTCCTTTGGAGAATCGAATTAACGCTTTAATCAAACTAGAAGAGGTAAGAGCTCAAGCTAAACGTAAGTTAGATCAGCATCAACTAGTGGTCAAAAGATGGTTTGATTCTAATGTTGCCTCTGATAGGAACTTCGAAGTAGGTGACCTTGTCCTAAAATGGGACAAACCACACGAGGGGAAGGGAGAACACACGAAGTTTCAGAATTTATGGCTAGGACCGTTTTTAATTGCTGAGAAATTGGGTCCCAGCTCTTTTCGATTACAGAATCTAGAGGGACAGCCAGACACCTATCCGCTGAATGGCCAAGCTCTGAAAAGATATTTCGCTTGATGACAATCCTGTGTATACTATGTAAATATTTTTCTTTTGTTTGCTTTTCTTTTGTTGTTTTGTTTTTATCAATTTTTCTTTTTGGAAATACACATACCTGCATTTAGAACTGTTTAGACAAAGAAAACATAAATTTCTTTCTCTGAAATGACTGCTGAAAAATTGTATAAACATCAAGTATAAAATACTTCTGAAATTTACAGCCATGATTGAGAAAAGACTGTTGTTTGAAAGAAGTTTATTGATTTCAATCTGTATGTAAAACCTGTCACGATCATCCATTATCTTCTCACGCTGTCCCTGTTCCTTAAGGGAATGACTCAGAAGATGTCTCCCTGCCTTAGAAGGTTGGTTTTGCAAACAAACCATCTCTAAATCTTAATGAAGGACAGTATTCAAAATTCTTTCAAGGTCTGAAAAAATATATCAAAAATATCATAATTTTCAGCGTCACCCCGCTCAATTATATAACTTTAAAAAACCAAATAAATCATTAAAAGAGCTATGGGAAGTGCTTGTAAGCCCGTTGGGATGCTGAACAGGTCTGCTGGCAGTGGGTAAATGCATGCATGATGCCAAGACAACTTCGTCGGGGTACTGAACGGTCCCGCTGGTAGCGAAGCAATGTCGGGTACATGAAAATTCGTAAGTATGAAATCTTTTGACCTTAAAATGTCCTTTATTCTGATCTGGAACTTCTTGGCAGGATACAGATATCAGAGTGGGTTAAATGGAAACCCTGTCGAGGCTATGGATGCCTGCTGGCAGTAGTGGCTCTGTCAACAGTATTGGAGATTTTATCTTTAATATCATGACTCGTTTATCTTAAGACTGTTATCAGTTTTTGTCTTTTAAGCATAGCTGGAATATTTGATTAATGATGATGTTTAAACAATTTTCTGGTTGTTTTTGAGTTAGAATTATTCTCATATCATAATCTGGATTTTTTCTTTTGGTAGAGATAACTGCTTCTACCAGTGTGTCGCCATTGTTGGCAGCCATTTCGCATTTTTATCATATCCTTATAAGCTGCCTACACAAGTGTTTTGGAACCCTTGATTCTCATCGCAATCTTTTGAATAAAACGACATGATTATTTTGCGCATTTGCACACCTGCCTTTTGTTCTCGTTTTCACGACTGCAAGCGTGAAAACCTTGAGTTTGAAGTCATGTCGATGTCATTAAAATCTTCACTGGATTATTATGCTTACTCTTGTTTATGTGGTCATCTCACCTCTAACTTAATGACAGTCGCACAGTTGGAAAGACACCAAAACCTTTACTCACTTGGCATTTTTTTTGTTATTAATATGGCTTCATTCTTATGAGATTGTGATGGTATTCTAATGGTTGTGATTGAATCCTTGATTCAATGGTGGTTTGATGTTTTATTGTTTTTTATCAAATTCCTTTGTGCAATGGTTTCATTAGAACACATTAACATCATAATTAGACCCGTGGTGCAATGGTTTTATACAACGCATAAGTTTTATTGTCAAACCTTTGATGCTAAATTCGAAATATTGCTTTGTTTTAAATCATTATAAATGATATTGTATGATCGAATAGTTGGATCGACTTGTCATGGTTTTCAATGATTATTTGTTTGGCATGTTGTTTACATTGTTTTTGACATACACCAATAGTGATTTGAATCACCATAGCATCGTCGATTGTACGTTTCGATATGAATATTTTGCATGGTTCATTTCATTGCAACACCCCCTCACACTTAGCCATTAATGCCTGCCTTGTATCTCAGGTTACCTCTGTTGGTTTTGGGGAAGCCTATGGGTTTACGGTCCTGTGTATGCCTTGTACAAACCCCTGTCCGTTTACTCTTCTCACTGTGTGCTCTCTCCTATGGCACCTGTAGTGCGCATAGAACCTAATGGCATCCAAAGACTCCTGTTATTTGACAATGCTCGCGAAGACCTGGAGAATAGTGGTTGGTTAGTTTTTATCTAGAAGTTTGAGGGTTTTAACCTTGTGGTCGCCCAATAGTTTTCCCTCACATTCGACGGATGCAGGGCTAAGGTTGGAGATATCCAACTCAAGCTAAATGAGGAATTCCTCAGTTCAGCTACAGGCTTTCCAACTAAAGGGCAGAGGTGGTTTAAGAATTCCAAAGTGGACGAAGTACCGTGGCTACTCCTATTCACATCAAGGAAAATTGTCACTTGTGACAGAGGTATGCCTGTCACTGCCCTTAAATCTCGGTGGCATGATTTATTAGCCATCGTCAAGCAATTTGTGACCTGCGAAAGTCATTTTGGCTTAGTGTTTCTTTACCATCTCCGGTTGCTGATGAATTTTATAGACTTCCCCCTAAATATGCCTCACTACCTCCTACGCAGCCTGTATAAAATGTCCAAACGATTTAAACGGGAGAAGGCTGATGCTAGCCTCTTCCATCACTGCTTGATCAAAATCGTTGTTGTTCAACATTTGAAGCTTAGTGGTGACTGTTGGCAAGCCTTCCTATCTAGGAATGGCTTTTCCACTCCCGAATGTGTTCAAGTGGACAAGAATGTGGTCTCCGAAACGCTGGTTGGGCCTGCCGTGCCACCTCCTACCCTTCTACCCCCTGTCAAACCCTCGAACTGCCCCAACATTGATCTACCTGACACCATGGCCGACCCGTGTGCTAAAGACAATACCAAGACCTTTAAGAGGCCTGTAAGAAAGAAAGGCAACGGTAATACCGATGCCAACTGTAAGGGAAAGAAAAACGCACGATGGATATATAGATGTGCTCGGAACAAGCCCAAACAAAACGTAGACCAGAAGCCTATTATTTTGAGTGAGGATTCAGACTCTGAGATTGAACGCTTCTTGACCAAGGAATACCCTTACTCTCATGGCCTCTGTTCTGTTGAACCCTACGACTACATGTCCAACCTCCCACTATGCCTCAAGGATGACCCTAGCTTCCCGGGAATAAAGTTTCACAGTGGTAATTCAAAAGAACCCTCACCTGTAATGCCAAGGCCCGATCACCCACTGTGTACTCAATGCAATTCTTGGCTGGAACGATACTACATGGATGTCCCTCTGTTGCAATCTAAAATTAAATCATTGGAGGAACGGGTTACTGTGTTTCAAAGGAAAATGACAGGCTACAAGCTTATGGTAAGAAGCAAAAGACTACGGGTTCTATCGTCTTCAGAAATGTTGAGGCAGCTACGGCCTTTGTCAACTCAAAGTTATCCTGACCGAATTGTTTTCCTACAGCCCAGGTATGTATTTCATCATCGATTTTTGAAATATTTGGTTAGCCGATTGTGTTTGCTTTGAATTAGTTATGTTTCGTTTAAATAGATTCAAAAACGATTTTGTTATTTTGATTTCGTTTTGAATTATGTTTTCATTGGAGATTTGTTTGTTAAAATCGAATATAGCTATGTTTTGATTGAATCGGTTACATATGATTTTATTGCTCTTGAATTAGTATAACGATTGTGTTGGATCTGAGTTAGTTTGATTCAGTTCTGTTTGGTTTGATTCAGAAACGATGTTGTATGCTTTGAATTAGCATAGTCGTTTGTGTATGCGTTGGATTAGTATCAAAGATTGGTTAGATAAGTAGTATATAATCTATTGATTCAAAAACGATTGCGTTGATTTCGAATTGTTACAACGATTTTCTCTGTTTCGAATTAGTAATAAAAGGTTGGTTGACAGAATCGCATACATCCCTGTTAACATTCGATTAATGCAATACGATTCTATTAGTTCTAAATTGACATAAAAGATTCGGGTAGTTTTAATGTGAATGATTGGGTTTATTTTGAATTAGTAAGTAAGAGTTATTTGATTCACAGTATACATTCTTGTTATTATTTGGAATCATTTAAAATGATTTTTCTTGTAAATATGACCAGCTACAGAATCATGAGATTCCGTAGCTAGTCATAAATTTAAGATTTTTGTTGATTTTACAAATAAAACATTATCTAAACTTGTTTATTCTTGTCCACCTACAGGTACATACGAATTGCAATGGAAAATTGGACATGTTGTGGTAGTTTAGAACATGTTTTTTGTTGTATAGTTTTGTTAAGTTGTTAGCCTTAGGCAGAAATAGAGATTTGGGAGATTGTTCCCAGATTTTTCCAAACAGTTTTTTATAATTCCCACAAGGATGTTTTACCCTGTGGCCTTTATATACTCATTATTTTTTTGTAATGAACCCATCACTGTTGGGAGAAAAAAGACTATGGACATATGATGATAAAGACTCGAATGGAAGTGGATCTTTTGTTACAGCTTTAGCTTTCAATTTATCATACTTTCGTTCAAGTTTTGTGCATTTTAATTTGTGATCAAGTTATTGACTACTTTAGATATCAAGACTTGTTACAGGTTGATGCATTGTGACTTAAATTTTGTCCATATTTGATGTGTCTCATTTTACTCACAGCAATCACTCTGTTTGAATTTAATTAACAGAAGGTTTATCTTCTTAGTTAAATGAACGATTATATGGAAATCTTCGCACTGGGATTTATCTAAATGTGATGATCTGTAAACTTTAAGATTGTTGTCGTTTTATGTCTTGTTTATTCCGTCGTTTGTATTTAAAGAGCACTGTTGCTTCCTGTTTACAAGAAGCTTGTGGAAAATCTGGTGCGGGTTTCCTCCCATCAAACAACTAAATCAAGTACTGTACACAGGACAAATAGGAAGCGTTACTTCAGGTCAGTTTGTTATTTGCAATTTAATAGTTTATAAATTCGAGAATTATCAGTAGTTTAGATAGATATATAGTTCAGATTTACAGTTAGGATTATTATTTTAATAGCTCAGCTTAGTTAGTTTTCATTCTATGCCTTTCTCATAAAAATTATGAAAATAAAAAAACAATAGTTTCGCTGTCATAATACATTTTACAAATGATTTTGCAAATTTCGATTAAAATTTGTATTCTGTAAATGTTGTACATATATAATTAAGATTTAATTCTGTTGATAACTGAATATTCTAATAAGTATAATTATTGTTTTATAATATTAGTTAATGAACTGTATATAAATATTTTAGAATTGTATATAGTTTACTGTAGCTAGCTTTTTCACTTAGATTAGTTTCTTTAGTTTAGTTTTTCTTTCACTTTCCTGGGGCTTAGATCGGCCAACAGAGCCGCTAAACCCATCGAGGTGAATCATTCCAAACGGCTTGGGTTAAGTATACAACCCCGGACCGGATTCAATTCTCCAGTTGACGAGCGTGCTATTTCGCCCGTCAACAAGGCCACAGAGAGGTACAGTGCGAGAAGGTTTGTAATCAAGAAAAATTTGGAAAAAGGAATTTTTTTTTGAGTGAACTTTCAGATCCAAAGAGTCTGGATGGATCTCCCACAGACTCAGAGACCATAAATCAAGCAATCAAAGCAAGGGAAACTAGACTAACTAGGAAACAATCTGTTCCCCAGTACAGTCGCCAATTTTGTTATGGGATAAATAGGTAGGTGCGGACACTAAATGATCTCCCTAGATCCACCTAGATATAGAACAAAACACACCAGAACATGATGCTTTCCTTAAATTTTAAATATTGAATTTACTAACTAAAGAGGGATAGGTGACATATCGTTTAAACGTCACTTCCTCTCACCATCGCCATCCTAGCTCCGTTCCAACACTCATACAATGATGATCCTACAAAAGAGCACAACCAACCAAAGTGATAGTAATAGCATAAACTCAATATAAACCTATGTATGTGATCAAGGAACCATACAATAAAACACAACAAGATTTATAGGAAAGAATCATATTACTGCATCATATTAAATGTGAAAGAGAGATTACAACCATGGCCTTAATGTCGTAAGGTCCCTTCCAAATTTCCTTCGTTCCCCACACACTTCCACTCCAAGAATTCTAAGAGCATAGATATGATAATATTCACAATCTATCTTGACAAAGGAAAAACTCAAAGACACTCCAACCAAGCTAATAATTTCAAGCCAAATCCAAATTAGCCCTTCTCCATGAGAGCTCCTCTCCTCTTATAAGATGAAGAGGATAAGGTGAGGAGGTTAGGATGATCCCACTAAATCATGAAAGCGAGTAATATCCAAAACATTTGGATGCCACCTCACCATGGAAGTTTCTTCTTCTAGAAGATTCGAGAAAACGCTTGTTTTTCCCACGTGTAAGCATTCTCGCACCCTGCTTATAGAGTAGAATGTGAAATCCTTGCGACCTATCTATGATGGAGCCTGCGAGAATCAGGCATTCTCACACCCTAGCTATAATGCAGCCTGTGAACTTCCTCTTTTATAGGGTTTTTACAAAGGAAAATGCAACTTCTTTTCTCAGGAAAAGTTCTTCTCCCTTCCTTCTTCAGGAACTCAGGCCACTGACCCCTCCGAAGGCAATAGATAGGTTTACATCATTAATGGTCATAGGGATGATGAAAATAATGTGTAACAAGATATATATTGGATTTACCTTTTTTCATATTGATGATGAAGTATTTTCATCCTTTAGCAAGTGATATGTTGGAATACCGAGAGGGGTGTTATAGTCCAAAAATGCCACATCTATGCATCCAAGACATTGGCACATCCACTTACATCCTTTTCCAAAACTTACTACCGAGGTTTCCTTTTAAAAAACAATTTTTTGATAATGTACGTGACTTGCTGCACTATTATACCATGTACACACATGTGTTGCATGCTAGTCCTCCCATGTACATACACTTGTTGCATGCTAAGTATCCCAGGTTTACCTCCAAAAATTGTAAAAAATATAAAATTGCACAGATTTCGGTGGAATTTAGGGGCTATGGAGGGTTTCCTAACCATGTTACCTCTTATAGCCTTTCCCTAAACTGAATAAACATCTTTTTCTCATATACAAATAGGCCTAGGGGAGTCATTTAGACATAGGAACAAGAGAATAATAAAACTCTTCCAAATCCTTTCCCTCTCATTGCCCAAGTTTTGCATCTTGCTTTGAGTTTTATCCTCATCTTTCCCTTCCATACATTCTCCTTATTCAACCCTTGCTTCTTCCCTTGATGGCATGTTGGTTGTGAGAATTATATGTGGGATTGGTGCACTTGGAGTCACGACAGAGGAGCATGGACTTGGTTCATAGAGCGATGTCCACAAGAAAAGGTTGTAACCTTTCATATTGTATATGAATAAAAGAGATTATATTTGTCCCAAAACTTTATGTGTACATGTTATTATGTATTTGATCATTTACATCTATATTTAGAATTTTAAGTGATTAATAGAGATTGTATATGGTGTTGTGTTGTATTCTTAACCCATTGCAGGTCATCTTTGGGAGGAGATATGTGATCTAAGAGGAAACATCAAGTGGAAGAGGTATATATCAACAGTAAGGATTAAACATACTCTTATTAACCTTCGCTTCCCTCTCTCTTATCACTTAGTCTAGATTGTTTTGGGGTATATTAGAGATAAGTCAATCTTTTAAGGGAGTTATCGCTTTGCCTATTCCTTAGACCCAGTTTAGGGAGAATTTACCTATAACAAGGGGGGTGAATTAGTATGAGCACAATTACCACTTTTAATACTAATATATTATCTTTGACTTTATCAGTAGTGGTCAGTAGTTTATCATTAGCATTTGATATATCATTGGGAGCATAAATCAATAGTTCATAATAAAAAATCACATAAACACGGTACACCATAATTTGCGTGGAAACCTAAATGGGAGAAAACCACAGAATGATTTTCTTATATATCAAAGAATACATTCATTGGAAGCACTAACTTCCCAATTCTCCTAATACAACCGGAAGGAGACTCCAACCCCCTATTTACAAGCTCCAACTTGAATGAAGATACAAAACTATGAATTCTTCGGCTCCAACTAGAAAGAGGCTACAACCCACTAATTTTCAGGATCCAAACTGAAGGAAGCTCCAAATCCCTATGTTCTCTGACACCAATCGAAAGGAGCCCACAACACCCTTTCCTTGCCCCGTCCTACCACCTTGAAATATAAGTGTAGACCAAATTGTCTCTACGACTAAAATTGCCACTACTTTTGATAATCAACATGTAATCAAATTGTCATCCAACTTTTCACTGTCACATCAACCTATAATTGTCATTGTCGCATCAACCTGTAATCAATAATCAACCTGTAACCTATCACTTCCCCTATCATTGTCTTTGTCACTTCTATATCAACCATATCCACTCATATATACCATATCAAGAATATGCCTAACATTAAGTATCCAAACCATGTACCAAAATGTACCTCAAGCATGAATCATACCATATACCATAATATATGTGTCAAATATATTGCACTATCACAAATATGTGCCTATAACAATGAACCATAACATCCATGAAATAAATACCAAGAGTATGTATCAAGGATGTATTAATATCACCAAGATGTAATCATGTACCAAAAGATCCTCCAAGACATGCCTTAAGCATGTGTCGTACCATCCATGATAAACACATATAAAAACATACCTTTACTCATGAAACCTGAAGTATACCGTCTCAGATCCTATAACAACCCTGTTGAACCATCAAACATTGTTGCAACCTGAACCAAAGATCCATCTTCAAGTCCTTTTCTCAGGTTCATGACTAGTAAAATTCCAGGCCACGGATGTACACACTTTGCTCCACTATAACCCACAGATGTCGACACCTTTCTCCACTACGACCTATGTATAACCTCAAAAATATATTTTTGCAGACTTCTTCTTTCACTTCCCTTTGCTACCTTAGACTTCACTATCTCATACTTTGTTGCGTATGATTTGCCATGAAAATATTTACCAAAAGATCACTTACTCACATAGAAAATATTCAATAGAATGAAATGTGAGAATGTACTTGTGAATGACTTCTTGAGGTGTATATATACTTTTTCTAGGTAACCTCTTTCCTTAAATTTATAGCTTCTTTAATTTCTTGTTACAACCACTTTACCCTTTCATTAATTGACTTGTAGCCAACTAGAGGCTTCTTAACCATTCTTTGGGGCTTCCAACTATTGTTAAATTGGGTTGGTTTTCATTGATGTCAACCCTTGACTCGGGTCCGGTAGAAAATTCCAGTAGCCCCAAAGGTGTGGTTAAGGAACCAAAAGATGATAAAGGAATATGGACATGAAGGACAGTGTAAATTTTAGAAATACCATCATAAATGGATAGTACTCATTGTGCCATTTCCGATGATATGTGTAATTCCACATAGTTCCTCATGGTTAGGTAGATATAGCCTTGAGAAGTTGTAAGCCCAGAAGAGTGGTAAATAATCCCCTAGTTGGTTACAAGCCTTAATGAAAGGGTAAATTTTTTGTAACAAGAAAACTCTAGAAGCCCTAAATTACAAAGAGGAGTTACCTAGCACAAGTATATAAACACCTCAAGGAGTCATTCACAAGCACACTCACAAACATATTCAATGATTATATTTCTTGTAACCCAGTGATCATTTTGCTAAGGTTGTAACGTATTTTTCTAAGGTAGAAAA
Organism: Picea sitchensis; assembly: GCA_010110895.2. Taxonomy (NCBI): domain Eukaryota; kingdom Viridiplantae; phylum Streptophyta; class Pinopsida; order Pinales; family Pinaceae; genus Picea; species Picea sitchensis. The sequence goes on from SNQJ01S0019756.1 coordinate 78,464, forward strand.
GGAAGGTCGAAGGTGGAAGTCTCAGAGTTGCAGCAAAGGTGGAGTACTCCTAGTTTCTAAGGTATCTGCGGGTTGCAGGTAAGCACAGAGTGGATGTACATGGGATGTAGTGGATGAAAGCGTGGATAGTTGCTGGAAATAGAAGTGAATGTCGTGGATCTATAAAAAGCTCATGAAATTTTAAGTATATGATGGTACCAGGTCCCTGAAGTCTAAAGGAAGTCTATAGGTCAACAACTCAGTGATTCAGGTCAGCCATAGAGGTATTTGTTTGTTTGTATACTTGTTTTGATGGTTACTTTTAGTTATGATGTGGTGTATTATTGAGGAATACTTGGTATGCTTGGTTTGACACATGTTTATGGTACATATTGGTTGTTTGGTTGAGTGAGTAGCACTCTTGTATGTAGTTCAAAATATGACATGGTTCTTATAGTTTGTATCTTTGAGTTGATCGTACATGGTTGAGGCGTATTCATGTTGTATGGAGGAATATGCATGAGGGACATGCATTGGTTCTTTGAGATACCTCATTGATGATGTGGTATAGATCTGTATATGGTTGATTGTATGGTATATGGTACAGGTTACATATGGTTGATGCTTTAGTTCATGATTCACTATTCCTTATTGATGTATATTTGGTTCATGATTGATGCATGAGATAGTATGTATGTTGGTATACATTTGATGCATGGTATGGTACATGTTTAGTTGGTTGATGAGAATATATAGGTTGATGAGATAGTGACAAAGACAATGGCATAGTGACAGTGAAAGAGATAGAGTGAAAGAGAAAGTGGAAAAGTGACAGTGACAGAGATAGAGTGACAGAGATAATGGCAGTGACAGTGGCAGAGTTTGTGATAATGACAGTTGGTCTACATTTATATTTAATGGTGGTTGGACGAGGTAAGGATAGGTGGTTGTAGCCACCTTCTGGTTGGATTCAGAGAACTCAAGGGGTTTTAGCCTCTTTCTGGTTGGAGCCAATGAATTCAGGGAGTTGTAGCTTCCTTCAGGTTGGAGCCTGAGAATAGGGGTTGGATCCTCCTTCCAGTTGTAGATGGACAATCAGGAAGTTGGTTCTTCCAATGAATGTATTTTTTTGATATATAAGAAAATCATTCTATGGTTTTTTCCCATTTGGGTTTCCACGTAAATTTTGTTGTACTGTGTATCTATTGTGATGTGTTTTTTTTTATGGTTATACTATTGATGATATATTGAATGATAATAATTGTTGAAGAATATATTGTGGTTAAAAGTGATAAAATTTCTCATTACTGATTCACCCCCCTCTCAATATTCCAACAATTGGTATCATAGAAGATCCTTAAAGGAGCAATCTAACCACTGGAAGGAGATCATGGATTATGCTAAGATTGGGGTACCACAATTTGATTGTCAGAACTATGACTTTTGGAGTGGGCGAATGAAAACATATGTGTAGGAACAAGGATTTGATGTATGGAAAGCAATAGTAGATGGGTACAAAGCACCAACCCCCAATAGATAAGGATGGAAAGAAACTTGAATATAATGATGCGAGAGCCAAAAATGCCATCTTGAATGATTTGACTGAATCAATATTCACCAAGGTTTTCAACTATGAATCTGCAAAAGATATTATGGGACAAATTGAAAAATATCTATGAAGGAGATGACAAAGTCAAGGAAGCTAAACTTCAAACCTTTAGAGCTAAGTTCGAACAATTGAAGATGAATAAAGATGAAAACATAGCAACTTACTTTCTACAAGTCGATGAAATAGTAAACAACATCAAAGGTTTGGGAGATGAGATGAAGGAGTAAGTCATTGTTAAGAAGGCATTAATATATCTACCAATGGTATTTGATTCAAATATTTCAGCTATCTAAGAAGGAGTGGACCTAGCTACAATGACCATGGATGAGTTACATAGGATACTGAATTCCTATGAGATGAGGATAGAGAAAGATAATTCAGCCATGAAGGAATAAACATTCAAGGAATCCAAGAAGAAAAATAAGAAAGATAAACAAAATCCAATTGTAGCTACAGTGAGGAGTCAGATAAATATGAATAGGTGGAAAAATTCATTAGAAGGATGGAAAGAGGAACCGACAAATACAAAGGTACGTTTCCATTGAAATGTTTTAATTGTGATGGTATTTTTCATTTTTGTAATAAATGTCCCTATAAGAAAAAGAAAGGTAATGAAGAAGATGACTCTAAGAAGAAAATCCAAAAGGGTAGAAGAAACAAAAAGAAATTTGTTAAGAAAAGTCTCTACACTAAGGAAGATAGTTCCTCATCAAACAAAGATTAATTCAGTGACAGTGATACATAAAGGGTACTATTCATGGTAGTAGAAGACTCCGACAAAGAAGGCTTCGAAGAAGAATGTGAATAAGCAAAAGTCGATTATATGGAAGAATTGATGTGTTCAATAGAATCTCTAAAGAGGGAAAAGAAGAAGAACAAGTCACTCCAAGAATAACTAAAGAATAAAGAAGAATATCATAACTCCAAAGAAATCGAGCAGATGATCAGAGAGCTAAAAACCCAGGTAGAAGAACATAAAAAAATTGAAGAAGCACTCAGAGGGAAGTTAGAAGAAAGAGAAAGAATCATTGAAGGCTTGGAATCATAAGTAGTCACTTTAAGAAAATATCTTGAGAAGAAGGACATGTAACATAACAACACCAAAATATTGGATAATATCATTAGCATTAAAATATCTTACTATGACAAATTTGGACTAGGATACAACTAGACGCAGCAAAAGAAAGGCTCAAACTCCAAAACAACATAGCAAGAAGAAGAAACAAGAAGCTATGTAGAAACCATCAGAGGTCCTCCTAAGAAGGAAGAAGATGGGAAAATTCAATAATATTACAAAGACACTCCACCTCTTAGAATATTCAAAAGTCAATATCAGCAGGAACCAGCTACAGAAAGACCTCAAGAAGAAAAATGATTCATAAGGTCAAAATCATTTAGAATATATTTGAGTCACATGTATCAAATTATTTTACTTGGTTCATGTTGTTCATGTAATAATTTTGGGCACAAAGTTGTAAATTGTAGAGCCAATACCAATAATAAAAGAAACAATGAAGGCTATACAAGAAAGAATTATCCAAGAAGATCTCATGAAGCACAGAATAGAAACTACAACAGATTTGGATCATTGTGTGATGAAGTAGAATGATACAGGTGCAACAACTTTGGACATATGGCTAAATATTGAAAACTCATTATTCCTCCAAGGGAACCAAAGAAAAATATCAAAAGTCATAAGAAAGAACCACAAAGGATATGGATAAGAAAGAAATATCAATTCAACACTCAAGAATCCAACCTTTATCTACAATCTCAACACAAGAAATTTTGATGGTATGTTTATAGTGGATGCTCAAAGAATATGACAGGTGATAAGGACAATTTTTTGACATTAAAGAAGGAAAGATATGGATCAATGTCATTTGGGAATGACAACTCAGCGATAATTATTGGAAGAGGCACAGTCAAACTGGGAAGCAAGGATTCCATGGCATATAATGTTCTATAGGTCAAAGACATGAAACACAATATACTAAGTGTAAGTCAAATGTGTGATCAAGGAAATAGACTTGTGTTTGATTCAAAGAAATGTGATATAAGGAAAGTAGGATCAGGAAATCTGGTAGCTATAACTATCGAAACTCCAAGTAACATATATGTTTTAAATGAAATCGGAAAGGAAAAATGTTTCTTAGGAAAGGATGATGAAAGTTGGCTATGGAACAGAAGAATGGATCACATTAATTTTGATAATCTTGTCAAGGTCATAAAAAAGGAAGTAGTGAGAGAAATTCCAAAGATATTGAAGCCAACAAACATTCTATGCAAGCATTGTCTACATAGAAAACAAAACAAGACAAAGTTCAAATCAAAGGAATAATCCACAACAAAGACACTAGATATTGTACATATTGATCTAGTTGGAATGACAAGAAAAAAGGGATTGAAAGGTGGACAGTATTTCATGCTACTAGTTGATGACTACACAAGAATGATTGTAGTTTTCTTTATTAAGAAGAAGTCAGAGGCATTTGAAAACTTCAAGACATACAAAGAGATGGTCGAAAATGAGACAGAGTTGAAAATCAAATGCTTGAGATCAGGCAATGGAGGAGAGTTTACATCAAAGGAATTTATGGATTTCTGTAGTGAGCATGGGATTAAGAGGTAATTCTCAGTAGCTAAAACACCTCAAAAAAATGGAGTCGTCGAAAGGAAGAATGGGACAATACAAGAAATGGTCAGAACCATGTTAATGGATTCCAAGTTGACAGACATATTTTGGGTACAGGAAGTGCATATAAAAATTCACATCTAGAACAGAGGAATGCTCAGAAATAAAATTGATAAGACTCCCTATGAGCTATGGAAAGGAATACCAACAAATGTGAAGCATTTCATAGTATTTGGAAGAAAGTGCTACAACATAAGAGAATATGGAAGGATCAAAATTTTTGACTCTCGGGTTGATAAAGGCATACTAGTTGGGTATTCAAGTAAAAGGAAAGCATACAAATGCTTTAATCTAAAACTTTAAAAAATAGTGAAAATCATCAATGTGATGATTGATGATACTAATGGACAAAATATAAAATAAGGAAGAAAATATTCAGTGGAACTGGATCACAAAGAATATTTGAAAGAAGAAGTAGTTGAAGAATTAGAAGAATAACAAGAGCAGTCAGAAGCAAAGCAAGAAAGAAATGAGAAACAAGATCTCCATGCCCCTCCAAAGACACCCAATAGAAGAGTGTAGAAGAATCATCCACCAGATTAGATTATTGGGAATAAAGATGCATGATTTGAAACCAGAAGAAGAATCTGTTCACCAGAACAACAACACCTATTACTACTATCTACTATTGAGATGAGCAGTTTTGAAGAAGCCAGAAAGGATGAACTCTAGATCAAATATATGGATGAATAATTATATCATATAGAGAAGAATTACACATGGGAACTAGTTCAAAGGCCGAATAACAAGAAATTTGTTGGTACAAAGTGGGTCTTTGGAAACAAGTTAAATGAGGACATACAGGTTACCAAGAACAAAGAAAGATTGGCATGAAAATGATACTCTCAAGTTGAAGGAATATACTTTGAAGAGATTTTTACCCCAGTTGCAAGGATGGAAGAAATCATATTGATATTAGCTTATGATTTTTCAAAAAATATCAAGGTATATCAAATGGATGTAAAGTCAGCCTTTCAAAATGGAGAGACAAAAGAAGAAGTCTACACCTAACAACCTGAAGGATTCATGCTATCAGAAAAGGGAGGTTATGTTTTCAAGTTAAAGAAAGCATTAAATGGACTCAAGGAGGACCCTAGAGCATGGTATTCAAGACTTGACAAGTATCTAAAACAACAAGGATTCATGAAGGGAAATGCAGACAACAATATCTACATAAAGGTGGATCGAGACAAAATATTGATCATTGAAGTCTATGTAGATGACATTATATTTGAAAGTGATGATGACAGGATGATTCAAAATTTTTCCAAAGACATGCAACATGAGTTTGATATGTCCCTGTTTGGTGAATCAACTTTCTTCTTGGGACTCCAGATATGTTATCACAACAAAGGTATCTTCATCTCTCAGACAAAGTATATCAGATAAATGTTGAAGAAGTTTGGAATGATAGATTGCAAACCAATCAGTATAACTATGCAGACAATTTAGAAGTTAAGTAAGGATGATGACTTTAAGGATGCAGGTCATAGATATTACAGATCGATGATTGGCATCTTACTCTATGTGATAGATTTCAAACTAGATGTGATGCAGGTAGTTGGAGAGTTTGCAAGGTTCCAAGTAGCACCAAAGGAATCACATGTTATGGAAGTGAATAGGTTATTACGATATCTCAAAGGTACATAAGAGTTTGGATTATGGTATCCAAAAGGGAAGGATCTATCTCTTGTGGCCTACACAGATGCATATTGGGCATGTTGCATTGATAATACAAAAATTACAAGTGGATAAACTTTCTACTTGGGTGAGTTTCTCGTATCATGGTTAAGCAAGAAACATTCATCGGTATCCTTTTCTATAGCAGAATCAGAATACATTACAACAACAATATGTTGTGCTCAGGTTCTATGAATGAAATTAAATTTTAAGCATATATAGGTTGAATATGATGATCCCATTTCAATACTTTGTGACAACACCAGAGCCCTCAATATATCCAAGAATTCAGTGATGCACTCTAAGACGAAGAACATTCCGATAAAGTATCACTTTCTATGGGAACAGGCTACAGAGAATAACATAAAGATAGAGTATATCAGGACAAAAGAGTAGATTGAATATATCTTCACCAAACCGCTTGCAAGGGAAATTTTTGAGTATATGTGATAGAAACTTGGAGTATTTTCTACCCCACAGTGATCCACATGACATCAAGATTAACAAGACAAGAGGAGAGAAACAAAATTATTGAAAAGGTTCAAGTAAAGAATCTTTTGAATTATTTTCATATACATTAGAGAGTTACATGAGGAATCACCATGAATAGAAAACATATGTAGAGTTATCATAGGCTTGTATAAAAGGGGAGCATCCCCAAAAGAGGATTACCCTTTTCCATTGATGTCAAAGGGGGAGAGATAGAGCAAGGCATGGAGATGAAGAGAGAGAAGCATGTAGACATGGGGAGCGATGGGAATAGGGGGAGCATGAGCATGTGCATAAGTATTTTCATTCCTAAGTGTTTCCATCAATGCCAAAGGGGGATATTGTTGATAAATTGGGTTGGTTTTCATTGATTTCAACACTTGATGCAAGTCTGGTAGAAAATTTCAGTAGCCTCGGAGGTGTGGTTTAGGTACCCTAAGTTGATCAAGGAATATGGACATGAAGGATATTGTAAATGCCTACAAGACTCTCATAAATGTATATTAGTCGCCATGCCATTTTTGGTGATATGTGGAACTCCATATAGTTCCTCACGATTAGGGAGATATGGCCTTGAGAAGTTGTAAGCTCCGAAGAGTGGTAAAAAATCCCCTAGTTGGTTACAAGTATTTAATGAAAGGGTAAAGTTGTTGTAACAAGAAAACTCTAGAAGCCCTAAATTAAGGAGAGGATTTACCTAGAACAAGTATATAAACACCTCAAGGAGTCATTCACAAGCACACTCACACACTTATTCAATGATTATCTTTCTTGTGATCTAATGATCTTTTTTCTAAGGTTGTAACATCCTTTTCTGAGGTAGAAAAGGAAGTTCGAAGGTGGAAGTATCCGAGCTACAACAAAGGTGAAGTAACCCTATTTTATGAGGTATTCAAAGGTCACAGGTCAGCAATGCATGGATGTATGCAGGTTGTAGTGGAGGAAAGCATGGATATCCACAGGCAGTAGAAGTGAAAGTCACAAATCTGTAAAAATATCATGAAAGTTTAAGTAGATGTTTGTACTAGGTCCTTGAACTCTGAAGGAAGTCTACAGGTCAACAAATCAGTGTTTCAGGTCAACTACAAAGGTATTTGTATGGTTTTATACTTTCTTTTATGGTTACTTTTGGTTATGATATGGAGTATTCTTGAGGCATACTTGGTATCATTGGTTTGGCACATGGTTATGGTACATATTGGTTTCTTGATTGATTGAGGACCACTCTTGTATCTAGTTTAGAATATGACACAATTCTTATAGTTCATATATTTTAGTTGATCGTACATGGTTGAGGCATATTCATGTTGTATGGAGGCATATGCATGAGGGACATGCATTGGTTCTTTGAGATACCTCATTGATGATTTGGTACATATCTACATATGGTTGATTGTATGGTATATGGTACAAGTTACATATGGTTGATTCTTTAGTTCATGATTCACTATTCCTTATTGATGTATATTTTCTTCATGATTGATGCATGAGATAGTATGTATGCTAGTATACAGTTGATGCATGGTATGGTACATGTTTAGTTGGTTGACGAGAAAATACATGTTGATGAGACAGTGACAGAGACAATGGCAGAGTGAAAGTGACAGAGACAGAGTGACAGAGACAGTGGCAGAGTGATAGTGACAGAGATAGACTGATATAGATAATGACAATGACAATGGAAGAGTTTGTGATAGAGAAAGTTGGTCTACATTTATATTTCAGGGTGGTTGGACGGGGCAATGATAGGTGGTTGTAGCCACCTTCCAATTGGAATCAGAGAACTCAAGGGGTTGTAGCCTCCTTCTGGTTGGAGCCAGAGAATTTAGGGAGTTGTAGCCTCCTTTAGGTTGGAGCCTAAGAATAGGGGATTGGAGTCTCCTTCTATTTGAAGTTGGAAAATTAGGAACTTGGTGCTTCTAATGAATGTATTATTTTGATATATAAGAAAAGAATTCCGTGGTTTTCTCCCATTTGGGTTTCCATGTAAATTTTGGTGTACTATGTATCTATTTTGATGTGATGTTGCTTATGGTTATACTATTGATGATATATTGAATTCTAATAATTTTTGAAGAATATATTGTGGTTAAAAGTGATAAAATTTCTCATTACTGATTCACCCCCCCCTCTCAGTAATCAAACACCAACTTCACAAGGATATAAATCCTCAACTGTGAGGAACCACCTATCAATGGAAATGACATGACGATGACTATCCATCCATAAGTGTGTTACATGTATTTACACGGTCCTTCGTGACCTTTTTCCTTGATCAACTTCGGGTTCCATAGCCATACCTTTGGGGCTACCAGACTTCTTCAAGGGTTGAAATCAATGAAAACCAATCTTTCAACAATCTCCCCCTTTGGAATTGATGGAAACAGTAATGGCAAGGTGACACTCATGCTTCTTCTCACACTCATGCTCCTTCTCATGCTCCCCCTGTCTCTATGCATTTGTTCTTTCTCTCTTTTTCCATGCCTTTGTTATTTCTCCCCCCATTTGACATCAATGGAAAAGGATAATTATCCTTGGGGATGCTCCCCCTATTTGTAAGCCTTTCATTTATCTTCATGGTTCTTCCTCGTGTAAATATCTTATGTATATGAAAAGAATTAAAAAAATTATTTACGTGGATTCTTCATGTCTTTTTCTCCTTCCCCCATATCGTATAGTCCCCAATGTCATGTGGATCACTGTGGGGCATAAAATACTCCAATTTTCTATTGAATATGTTAAATGGTCTCCCTTGGAAGAGGTTTGGTGAAGATATCTGCAATCTTATCTTTGTCCCAATGTACTCTAGCTTGTTGTTCTTCTCTGTAACCTATTCCTGTAGAAAGTGAAACTTGATCAGAATGTGTTTCGACTTGGAATTATTTAAAGGATTCTTAGAGATACTTATAGCATTGGTGTTATCATAGAGTATCATAATAGGCTCGTCATATTCCACCTATATATCCAGTAAGGTTTTCTTTATTCATAGAATCTGAGTGCAACATTTTGCTACTACAATATGTCAATGTTTCATCGAAAAATGCACATAAGATCTAACTAAAGAAAATACAAACAAATATTATCAAGAAAGGACGAGAGATTCAATATGGAAGAATGAGAAAATATATTCACACTACTCTAACGAGTTGATCAATGAATGATGATTGATACAATGATGATCAATATGATACATGATACAATGAATGAGTGGAATACACTCATATATAGGGAAGAACATTCCATAATTAAGAAAATCAATAAAGAAGTTAGATTTCCTAAGGGATATCATGCATGCATAATAATGATGGTATAAATATAAAGTCTAAAATAGAACTAGTCAGTTAACTCCCACTGAACTAGTGTGTCAAAAATAGAAATTTTTCCAACACCCCCCCTGAACATCAACATGGAGTAATAAAAAATGAGTCCTGACAACTAGGCCATATTAGGTATTTATGTACAATGCAACTAATGAACACTGACTAAAAATGATGAAAGATGGAAAACCATGTGGGAACAAAACCCCCACTCAAAAGACAATGCATCAAAAGAAGAAAAGGAAGCTACTAGGAAACTGTGTTCTTCACTCCAAGACGACCTCACAAAGTCTGAAACTCTGCTCACTGAAAGTATTTGTGAATATGTAGAAATACTTATGGATCTAATGAAGTCCTTTGGACACCTATCTAGACTTGTACCTCTTGATCCTGTGGACCCATCTGCACCTGAAAATATTCCTTTCTAGTGGAAGTGGAACCAAATCCCAAGTATGATTCTCTAGGAGTGAGTCATACCCATTCTGGATGGTTTCTTTCTATAATGGATTGCCCACATCCTTACTGTAGTTATGTGGATATGAATATTGAACCATATAAAAATGCATGGGAACACGGTTTCATAAGATAAAAGTACATGAGAAGGCTCCTCATAATGAGATTGATCCCTCCTCGAACATAATCGATTCCCTGCAAGAACACTTGTTTCCCAAAGTGTGAAATGTTCCTTATTGGGCATATGATGAAGCTTCAAAGATGGTTTCTTATCTAGTTTTACTATATGCTCATTTCCATGTACAAAATATGAGAGTATGGAATCATCTCTCATGTCTGGAACTAATGGAAGCATAACAATATCTGCATGTTGCACTAGAGGTGCATGCAAAGTACTATCCTTATGTGTAAGTGGAAAAGAAGAGTCACCATCGAAAAAATTAGTGAATTTATACAACCTTGATTTGTGATCCACTTCACTAATTTTAATAATGGAATTGTCACACATATCAAGTACATAAACTAAATCTGATGTAAATTCAACCTTTTTACCTTTCTGAGTGATCTGATAAAGTGAGAGAAAATTCATAGAAAGATTTGGAACATGTAAAACATTCTCAAAACTTCCATTATGGAGTTCCACTCTCCCCTCTCCTGCTATTGCTACTAGATTATCATCTCCCATGAAAATAGGAGGTCCTGAGCATGAGATCAAAGAGGTGAAAACTTCCTCTTTTTCTGCCATATGATGTGATGTGCCAGAATCTATAATCCATGAATCAGATGAGGAATTAATTGCAATAAGAGCATGATGATTACCTTGTTGGATTACTTAGAGGGGGGATGAATTAGTAATAGAGCCATCTAATCCCCTTTAACCATATAATGAAAGTGTTATATCAATGTAGCATTATCATCCAATATTTGTAGAGTAAATAAACAATGAACAAATGAACAATCATACACATAGACGGTACACCAGTTTTTTTACGTGGAAACCCAAAGTGGGAGAAAACCACATAATGATTTTTATTATATGTGTTGAAGAATTACATTCATTTGAATTACCAACTTCCTTTGTTTTCTAGCTGCAACTGGAAGGAGGCTCCAATCCCCTAGTTTCTCAGGCTACAACCTGAGGGAAGCTCGAACTCCCCAATTCTCTAGATACAACCAGAAGGAGGCTACAACCCCCTATGTTCTCCGTCTACAACCACCTTCCCTTGCCCCATCCAACCATCCTTAAGTAGAAGTAGAATGATGGAACCACTGTCACACTATCACTATGAGATATACCATTGTACACTTGTATCAACTTGTACCACTGACCTACAACCAACCTGTACAACTACACTGTAATCAATATGTACCTGAACTGAACATGTATCAACAAAATACAATAGGCATGTGACCTGTAGTGTTGCAACAAGCATATGTATGCACCCTATATGTTATGCATCCCGTGTATGTATGTGACCAAACTGTTATGCAGCCTGCGTATGCCTTCTAAAATCTAGGGTTTTCTTTCTCTTGAAAACTTCTGACCCTCTGTAACTTTTTCACATAAATATGTAACCTCTCACTATATCCAGACTGTAACTGTACCCTATGCATGCATTCTCATACATAACCTTTACCCAAATCATATATATCTCTCTCTAGTCATGTGCCATATAGGTGTGTGTAATCATGAACAATTATAATAACCCTCACATGATCTAGTCATCAAAACCTTTCTAACATTTATCCTCTCAATATATCAACCACTTCACAAATACAAGCTATCAACCATGTACCACAAAAACCCTTAGCCATATACCAAGAAATAGAAGATGTTCCTCAAAAAGAAGTATTAATGATAAATATACCAGCACTGTATTTCTGTAGATCTGACTTATACAGAAGATCCCATGAAACCACTAGTCTCTCTAGGGAGAATCCTCAAATATCCATAACCATTTCTCGTGCATATATAAAAATCCAACTATTCATAGAAATAAGACATACATTTTGAACGAATGGATAGATCTGATGTATCTGAGCATTGTAGACCTTTCTGGGAGCTTGATCTTAGAATCTAGAACCTCTGCATCTTCATCTTCTGAAGTTTCCATGGTTTTACCAACATGTACACACCCTAATACACTGCCAACCTACATACGTATGCACCCTAATACATTGTTAGCCCACGTATGCCTCAGTATGTACCCACCCTAATACACTGTCAGCCCGCGTACGCCTCAAAAATTAGGGTTTTTTAGTATTCGTTGTAATTTTTAAACTTTCTTCGTCAACCCTTTGTACTACCTCAAACTTCCGCAAATTCAGATGTATCAATGAGTACTTGTAATAATCCTTACACAACAAATGATATTCAATGTGTTCAAGTGTGATTAAATGAGAGAGCCTTGCCTCTTATTTATGCTTTCATGTAGCATCCCACTTTCCTTATTTTAGGGAGTTATCCATTAACTTTATTACTTAAATAATTTATTTTGCAAACACTTTGACTTTTGGGGGCTTCTATATGGCTCATGAGGGTTCTCCAACTTCACATGGCCATAACTCTCTAACCGTGAGGAGTTATGTGACGTTCCACATACCAGCGAAAATGGCATGACATGTAATATCCATATAGAATAATATTACCTACAAATATATCAAAATTCATACCATTATCCATCAAACAAACTTGGGTCCATTACCCAAACCATGTGCTACGGACTTTCTTCAAGGGTTGACATCAATGACAACCAACCCAAATAATCAACAATCTTGGTATCTTAGGAGCAGGATCTTCTTCCTTCTTCTTCTTGACTCCTTCTCGAATGAATTTTACAAGGTTGTTCTGCTGAAGTACATGTGCCATAAGATCGATTTTCTTCTTCATGAAAGTGGATTATTCATGATTTGGTTTATTGTAGTAAGTGCATTTCTTTCCCTTCTTCTTCTTGGAATCTGAAGAGTATTTGTAACCCGAAGAATCGTTAAAGGGTTTGGAACATTCCGCCTTCTCACTTTTTTTCTCCTTTTCATTATGTTTGGATGATCCTTTTTCATCATGCATGGTGAGTGCATGTTCTTTGGGATCCTTGATCAAGCCCATATGAATGATTTTTCCTGCTCATGTGTGAGAGAATCAATGAATTGATTCATGGTAGGCATCTTCCAATTTGTTCCCATCAGATATCTTCCAGAATGGAAAGTGGAAACATATACAACATATTATGGTCCTAGCTTAGCCAAGATTGTTAGAATAATTTGGTCTACTTGTGTAGAATTATCAATACCACAAGATTCCAATCTCAATATCAAATATTCAAACTTGGTAAAGAAATATTGCAAATTATCAAAAATTTTCGGATCCAGGGTATTCAAATCTACCTCAAGCATATGAGCTCTCATATCCTGTTTTCCAAAAAGATTTTCCAAGGTGGTCCACATCGCGTATGGATTCTTGCATGAGACAAAATGAAACCATAAATCATTTGAAATTAATTTAATAATAATTCATGTGGCCTCATCCTTTTGGTTCACCCATCTGGCCTTCTCAATTGCTGATGTAGTTTATGTTTATGTCCCCATCATCAAATTGTATAGTCCTCTCCTTCTGAGTAGGAATTCAGCATTGGATTTCTAATAAAAATAATTGTGTGGTGTGAGGATTACCACCAAGTTTGAATTTAGAATAGGTGTCGTATTCATATCTCCCACTGTGTCTGAGAACCCCTAAAATTTACCCTTAATTTGCAAGTGAAAAAATTGAGAAATCACTGCAGAAAGGGCACTTTAAATGGAAAATTTGTATCAGTTTCAGGAGGCAATATCCCAACTTCCTTTCTGAGAAAACAGTGTGGAATTTCTCCCATTGGTTGAAAACCCACTTACAAAATGGGTCTATTTACTTCTCACATATGTCGTTTCCTCATAAAGTTAATATTTTGGGAGAAATCACTGAAAAAAGGGGCACTTTAAATGGAAAATTCATATAAGTTTCAGGAGATGATATTTCGACTTCCTTTATGAGAAAACATTGAGGAATGTTTCCAAATGGTTGATAACCCACTTGAAGAATGGGTTGATTTACTTCTCTCATGGGACGTTTCCTCATAAAGTTAATATTTTTGAAGAAATCCCTTTGTCTTTTACACAGATTTTGCTCGTTGAAACTCCAATTTTCCTTATTCTCTGGCTTGTCTAGCTTGCTCCAAGAAGCTTATCTCTGATACCATGTCAATTTTTCATCGAAACCTACATAGGATATATATCTAAAGCAAGTAAAAACAAATCTTATCAAGAAAGGACCAGATATTCAATATGGAAGAATGAGAAAATATATTCACACTACTCCAATGAGATGATCAATGAATGATTATTGATACAATGATGATCAATATGATACATTATACAATGAATGAGTGGAATACACTCATATATAGGGAAAAACATTCCATAATTAAGAAAATAAATCAAGCAATTATCTTTCCTTAGGAATGCATGGATGCATAATAGTGATGGTCTAAATAGAACTAGTCAGTTAACTCCCACTGAACTAGTGTGTTGAAAATAGAAATTTATCCAATACAATATACTATGCTTCTATTGTGGAAAAAGATACTAATGATTTTTTTCTTTCTCAACCATGATACCAGATAGTCACCTAAGTATAAATATGCTCCACTTGTACTTCTATCATCAATGCTACCTGCCCAATATGCATATATGTAGGCAAGAAAAGATAGTTCATTTCCTTTTGGATACGATAATCCAAAATATTTTGCTGCTTTAAGATATTTGAATATTCTCTTTACTTCTATAACATGTGTTTCTTTTTTTGTTTCTTGAAATCTTGTAAATTTTCCAAATTCTTGCATCACATCTGGTATTGACGTTGTCACATAGAGTAAGTTGCCAATCATCAATTTGTAGAGTCTCTGATCTACATCCTTAGCTTTATCATCCTTTCTCAAATCACAACTGGTCTTCATAGGATTACTTACGAGTTTGTAATATTCCATTTCGAACTTATTTAGCATATCACTAATGTACTTAGTCTGGGAGATGAAAATACCTTTATCATGCTGACATATATGTAATCCCAAAAATAAAGTCAACTCACCGAGAAAACACATTTCGAACTCATTCTGCATGTCTTTGGAAAACTTCTTACTCATCCTATCATCATTGCTTCCAAAGATAATATCATCTACATAAAATTCAATTATCAATATATTGTCTCGATCCACTTTTATGTAGATATTGTTATCTACATTTCCCTTCCTGAATCCTTTTTATTGTATATACCTTTCAAATATTAAATACCATGCTCTGGGGGCCTACCTGAGTCCATTGTTGGAATACTGAGAGGGGGGGTGAATTAGTATGAGCACTTTATACCACTTTTAACCACAATATATATTATTTTACTTTATCAACAATGTTCAACAATTTATCATGAATGTATCATCTATGATTGAATTCTATATATCATAATCATGTAATCATAAGAAACATCACATCAACATGACATCAAGAACATAGTACACCAGTATTTATGTGGAAAACCAAATGGGAGAAAATCACGAAATTATTTCTTATATATATCAAGAATTCATTCATAGGAAGCACCAACTTCCAAATTATCCAACTGCAACTGAAAGGAGGCTCCAACCCCCTATTCTCAGGATCCAACCTAAAGGAAGCTACAACTCCTTGAATTATATGGCTCCAACCAAAAGGAGGCTACAACCCCCTGAGTTCTCTAGCTCCAACTGGAAGGTGGCTACAACCACCTAGTTCTCAGGCTCCAACCTGAAGGAAGCTCCAGCTCCTTGATTCTCTGGCACCAACCGGAAGGATAGTACAACCCCCTTTCCTTGCCCTGACCAACCTCCTTGAAATATAAATGTAGACCAATTGTCACTACCACAATTACTGCCACTGCCACTACCCTCGCCACTGCCATTGTCATTGCCATTGCCATTGTCATTGTCACATCAACCTGTCCATCATGTCACTGTCACATCAACATGTAAAACCAATCATTGTCTATTGTGGATAAATTCATGAATTCAGACATAAAAAAATATCCCTAGTTCAGAAACCCAAAAACTAAAACAAAACAAGACAGAACACACTGCTTTCCTTAGATTCAAATAAAATGAAAAAATATAGAAAACTCGTACCTTTTTAACTGACATTTTTACTTATTGATTGTAGCTCCAAGCTTGATCCAATACTTTTTAGAAACAGAGACCTGTAAAAAGGATCAAACAGAACTAGTGAAAGTAACAAATATACATATGTTTCAATGAATCTATGTAAATATCCAAGGAGAAATAAAAATAAAAACCATTGACAACCTTTATTAGAAAATAAAAATGTATAACTCTATTAATAAATCAAGAAGCATCTTGCAACTAAGCCTTGGCGTTGACAAACTCCTTCCAGCAGTTCAATGTTCCAATACCCAAGTAGCGTCCATTAATTCCATCACCATATCTTGAACACTTTAGACCAAATATCTTGGGACCAAAATGAAGTTCACAAACTCTCAATTACAAACCAGGAGCTATTCTCAATTCACCATTATTTTATTACTCATCCCTTATTATCCTTTCCCTTTAGAATATTCCTCCATTTATAGATTGGAGAGGAATCCATGAGGAGGTTAGAATGAGAGGTTATGATCTCACTAAATCAGGAGAGACGGGTGAGGTCCAAACCAATCGACATACAACTCATCATTGAAGCTTCTCTTCTATAAGCTTCAAGAATTTATTCTTTTTTCCCACGTACAAAGGTTGCCACACCCTTAAATCTCAGAAAAAAGTTACATTGTCGCACCTTCCAAAGATGTAGAGTGAGACAAGTGAAGTTGTCGCACCTTGCTTGAAAGAAACAAGCGACAAATCTGTAATTTAGGGATTTTTTAGTGTTGATCCTTCCCAAGAAGACTTTCTCTTAATTTTCTTCCAAAGTTCTATGCTTTAGATGTCATAGAATAGGTATTATTACTTGTTGTGAAAAAATGTTGTTTAATGTTGTCTCATCCAAAAAACCATATCCACTCTCATCTGCATGCAACTCATGCCAAGATCCCCAAGAACATATCTCAAACCATATGCTCAACATCACCAACACATGCCTCTACCAAGAATGTACCAAGATCACCACATACCATCACAAGATATGTGTCTCAACCAAGTACCAATCCATACCATGCATCAACATGTACCTATACCTATACCATCAACCATGTACCATAACAAGTGCATCAACCATGCACCAAACCTATATCATCACCACTTGTACCATACCATGTATCATACCATGTGCCAACCATGCACATCAACACCATACCATGTACCAATATTGTACCATACCATGTATCAACCATGTACCATATCATGTATCAATCCTATACCATACCCTCAACCATGTGCTATATACCATGTACCAAAAGATAAGCGTCAAGTATATTCCAATATCACAAAGATATTCCTCTAACAATGAACCATAACAACCATATATCAAATACCAAGAGTATGTATCAAGCATGTAAAAATATCACTTCAACCACGCAACATCAAGGGCCTCCAAGACATGCTTTAAGAACGTGCCATAGAATCCAAGATACAACCCCCAAACAAATACATAGAAGACATACCTTTACTCATGAAAAATTGAAGCATACCATCTCAAACCCTATAGCAACTCTGTTGTACCATCAAACCTTGTTTCAACTTAACCAAGCATTATTCTCCAAAACTTATGTTCATATCTGTGACATGTCTTTACTGCAACACGCGGATGTTCGTTCTCTTATTTATTGCAACTCATGGATGTTCGCACCTTCCTTCACTACAACTTGTAGATGTCCATGACCTTGCTGACCTGCAACCCGTGGATGTCCTCAGAAACTATGGTTACTAGATTTGTTGCAAATATGAGACTTTCACCTTTGACCTTCCTTCGTAACTTTAGACTTGCTACCTCAGATTCACTAATAGATTTTGTTAGTCACCATTAAATTTTTATTATGCGAAATCAAGACTTTAGAATCTAGCGGAACGCTAAAATTGGTTTGGAAGCTTGATAAACTATGTAATATACCAGATATAAAAAGTATGCAGAATAGAAATAAAATGCTAGAAATGGTAGAATAACAACAATATAACCAAAATAATCACCACAATAGCACTGAAATGATATAAGAATAACAACAGAAATAACACTTTGATTCTGAAAGCAATTTTCATGGGCCTCTTCGAGGGGGAAACCTCTAGTTGAGCAGAACTCTATTACAATAATATCCAAGCTAGGGTTCTCATACCCTCAAATCCTATTTATACTAAATATGTCTATCAAAAGAATCATCTAGGGGAAGATCCTTCTAGAAGCAGAAGCTTCTATTAGGTCTTCTTACATTCTCCTTATTCTATTTTATTTAAAGGACTTATTAATATTGACCTTTATTACATCCAAATATATTGTTCTACTATGTGTGGGTTAGGACCCTAACATGTCCTCCCCATTAAAAAAATCCTTTTCCTCAAGGCTTGAGATGTGGAAATTGTTGCAGAATGGTAGCTAGTTCCCAAGTGGCATCTGCTGGAGTTGTATCTTTCCACTAGACTATCACTTCTCTAATGCAAGAGACACTCACGTTGGTCCAAAACTACTTGTGGCTGTAGCCAAATGGATCCTTCTTCAGCTAACTTAGGAAGGTTGGTTTGAATTTGGCACTTAGCTCCAATCACCTTCTTTAAGCATGAAACATGAAAAACAGGATGTAGCTTCGAATGACTGGGAAAAGCTAACTGATAAGCTACTTTTCCCACACACTTGAGAATGGTATAAGGACCATAAAATTTGGGCGCTAGATTCTGACAATGCTCGGCCTTGAGGGAAGTTTTCTTGCAATGTTGCAGTCGAAGAAACACCTAATCCCCTTCTGCAAATTGAAGTTCAGAACAACCTTGATCTACTTGTTTCTTCATGCGATTTAGTGCCATGACCAAATTATCTTTGAGGGTAAGGAGAATAGCCTCTCGAACTGTAATTGTTTGGTCAAATGCCTAGACCTTTGAGGCACCAGGTAAGTATGAGAGAACTAAAGGTGGATTCTGTCCATATACCGCTTCAAAAGGAGTCATGCATGTAGTTGTATGGTATGAAGTGGTGTACCACCATTCAACTAGGGGTAACCATTGAGCCCACTAATTTTTATTTTCTAAGGAAAAACACCTCAAATATGTTTCCAAACACTTGTTGACAGCTTCTGTTTGACCATCAGTCTAGGGATGATAAGCTTTGCTGAGATGCAATTGGGTGCCTTGTAGCTTGAACAGTTCTTGCCAAAAATTTCTTATGAAAGTTGGGTCGTGATCAGAAACAATAGAGTGCGGCATGCCATGAAGCTTGAAGACTTGATCCATGAAAAATTTATCCACCGTGGATGTTGCAAACGGGTGTTGAAGAGCACAGAATTGAGCATAATTGGAAAGGCGATCAACAACCACCATGATGATTGATTTATTTCCCGATTTGGGTAAGCCAGTAATAAAATCCATAAAGATATCCTTCCAAATAGTAGGTGGAATCAGAAGCGGTTGTAGTGTGCCCAGAGATTTCACTGTTTCTACCTTGTTGCATTGACACACCTCACATTCAATGACAAAATTATGAATGTCCTTTTTCATACCATCCCATAAATAATAATGTTTGACCCTGTCATAGGTTTTGGTGAACCCGGAGTGCCCCGCTATGGGTGTAGCATGAAGCTCAGAAAGTACTGTGGATTTAAGCTTTAATTGTTTACTTAAATACAAACGACCTTTGTATCAAAGCTCATCATGGAGCCAAGAGTACCCTGGGGAAGCTGGATCATTGGACTTCAATTGTTGGATCAGATGCGAACTTTTGGGATCTTGTAGCCATTACTGGCGAACGGCTTGGAGCCAATCTGGTACAATGAAGGAAAGAGAAAAAAGGGAGCCTTCATCTTCATATTTTTGGGAAAGTGCATACGCAACCACATTATCTTTGCCTTTCTTGTAAATGATCTCATAATCATATCCAAAGAGCTTAGTCACCCATTTTTTTTGCTCCAGTGAGGAAATGTGTTGTTCCAGAAAATACTTGAGGCTTTGATGGTATGTCTTAATTTGGAAATGTTACCCCAATAGATAAGGGCACCACAGATCAACGACAAACAGAATAGCCAACATTTCCTTTTCATAGATTGATTTTCCCAGATTTCTTTCAGATAGTTGCTTGTTGGTAAAGGCCAAAGGTCGACCCTCTTGCATAAGGACAACACCAATTCCTTTCCCTGAGGCATCACATTCCAACACAAAGGTCTTTGTGAAATAAGGAAGGGCCAGGACTGGAGTGGTGCACATGGCCATCTTCAAGGTTTGAAAATCTTGAGAAATGGCTGGAGTCCAAGTGAAAGAGTTATTTTTTAGGAGAGCAGTGAGAGGTGCTGCAATATTTCCATAATTATTAACAAACTTGCGATAATACCCTTTTAAGCCCATAAATCCACGCAATATTTTGAGAGCATTTGGGTGAGGCCAGTCTTGCATAGCTTCAATATTTTTAGGATCCACCCTGACACCATCCTTGCCAACCAAATGACCCAAGTATTCTACTTCTGAGGTGCCAAAAACACATTTAGACTGTGTCAGGAAAAGTTACTGCTGAGAGATTAGATGGAGAACTCGATCCACGTAAGCAAGATGGTTTGTCCAATTATTGTTATAGATGAGGATATCATCAAATAAAACTAAAACAAAAGGATGGAGAAAAGGACGAAAAACATGATTCATGAGGCTTTGGAAGGTGGAGGGGGCATTACACAAGCCAAAGGGCATGAACAAAAAATCATAGTGGCCCTCATGAGTTATAAAGGAATCCTTTGGAATGTTTTCCTCTTTCATATGTATCTGGTGGTAGCCCGAACAAAGATCAAGTTTAGTAAAGAATTGGGCACCACTCAATTCATCCAGGAGATCATCAATGACAGGAATGGGGAATTTTTCTTCAACGGTAAGTTTTTTGAGGGCACAGAAGTCAGGACACATTTGCTAAGAACCTTCTTTCTTTAGGGCCATGACCGTAGGAGAAGAGTAGGGACTCGTACTAGGGAGGATAATGCCTTCATTAAGGAGTTCTTGGACCATTTTCTCAATTTCAGTTTTTTGGGAAAAGGGGTGATGATACGGATAGATATTGGGAGGAAGGCTTCCGGGTACAAGGGGAATGGAATGATCATGAACACCATGGGAAGGAGGGTGTCATTCGGAAGTGGAAAAGACCACTTGATGTTTATAAAGGATGGCTTGGAGGTCTTGTGGTACTAAGGAGGTCTTTGTTGCTTGTATGGCATGGAGTTGGGCAATAACACCAGAATGACCTTTTTTGAGAAACTTTTCCATGCGATGGGAACTAGTGATCTCAGGTGAACCGGTGGTGATGCCTTGGAATTTATATTGGTGGCCTTCTTGGTTGAATTGCATGGTTAATTCCTTAAAATCCATGAGAATGGGACCCAAATTCCTTAGCCAGTCTGCACCCAACATAATGTCACAACCACCCATGTCGATAGAAAACATATGATATTTCAGGTGGTAGTCACCAATTTGGAGACACACATTTTCACAACGCCCTCCACATTTCATGGAACTGCCATTGGAAATCATGATTTGGAAATCATTGACAGCATGGATGTAGCAATGAGTTTCTTGGGCAATGCAACGATGAATAAAATTATGGGTCCTTCCACTATCAACTAAAATGATGACCTTCCTATGCTTGATGTAACTGATTAGCTTGAGGTTTTGGGGAGTGGAGAAGCCAGTGAGAGCATTGAGGGAAATGACCGGTTCTACTTTGGGAGGGTTTGAGGGAGGGGTTATGTCAGTGGTTTCAGGTGACTCGGACACAAGGGGAGTTTCAACATCCTCTTCCGAAATATCCTCAGAGATGGCCATAAAAATATTTTGTTCCTTACACTTGTGGCCTGGGAAATATTTGTAATCACAATTATAACAAAGTCCTTTGAGTTGGCGTTCAACCATTTCAGCCCTGGTCAATTTTTGGATCTTTAGTGGAGCAGAGGGAGTAGTGGCATTTACTAGTTTAGGGCGAGGGATAAAGGAGGGTTTTCTGTTTTGAGAAGATACAACCTGTTGTGCTTCTTTATCTCTTTTAGTAGCCTCCACCCAACTCTAAGTCCGAGCAATGAGGACATGGGTCTGAATCTCATCCTTGAGGCCATTGATAAAACACTCTTGGAAAAAGGCATCAGACATGCCCTCTGTCCGGAAATCCAGGCACTCAAAGGAAGCTATAAAGTCTTCCACTGTTCCTGGTTGTTTCAACTTTGTCAAATGGCCCAAATGGTTGGTGTCAGTGTCAAAGTGTTCATAAATATCTGTCACAAAGTGTGTCCAAGCAATATACCCTTGAAAAAAAGTTTTTCTCCATTGCCACCATTGCCAACGTTCTTGATCTAGATGGAGAACACCATACCGAATTTTGGCCAAGTCATCTATAATGCTGTATAAAGAGAAATAATGTTCCATTTGGGTTACACAACCTTTGGGGTCCGAGCCATCAAATTTAGTCACATCCACCCGCGGAAGACATAGGTCACGTTGAAAGTGATGGTGCTGAAAGTTATGGGACTAAGAGGAATTTTCACCATCAGTATGTGGAGGTGAGTCATAGGAAGGGTTATCTGTAGGGATATGAAGCTTGGTGTAGAGTGAAGAAAACACAAATTCAAGCTGGGTGGTCAGGTCTTGTTTGATTTCCTCCATTCAGGACTTCATGGTGGTATTGATGGCAGGAACATTGGCACTAAGTTGTTTCACTTCTTGTTGGGTCTCGGTGAGACTAGATTGAAAGGTATTGAAGCGAGCTTCCAATTCTTGGCTACGGGTATGGGCCATGAGGATGAGGGAACCAAAAAGGGGTGGGTGGGGTCAAAAAAGTTTTGCTGAAAAATTATATGTATGAATGTGATAAGGGCAGAGAGATGAATCCAATGGAATAGGTCTCAAATAACGGTGAAAAAATTTCCAGACTTTTTTTTTTTTTTACACCTGCGGAGTTATACTCCGGTCTGAAGAATACTGCAGTGATGAAATGACCAAATGATTAACCAGGAATAAATAATGCAATGATGAAATTCCCAAATTCTTAACCGGGAAGAAATGTGTAGTGATTTGGCAACTCGAACACAGTTGTGCAGCAATAGATCTTGTATGTTTTAATTTGTTTATGTTTCTATCCCCAAGGGTTAGGTATTCAAGGGTTCTATAGACAAGGGTTTTCCTTGTGCTATAGCTCTTTGATATACGTGTGGGTTCCAACAGTATTACTCAGCCCAATATCTCAGGGCACTAACTAAGGAGGATAGACTGTACCCTTAGCTGTACTACCCGACTACCCAGGTACTAGAGATTATCTTCCCAAGTGTTGTTCTTGGTGGCACTATAGCAGTCAGGCGGCTGATCGATTTATCTAAAGAGGGATTTAGGTAATCTAGGTCGATCCATACACAGGTTTTGTCTGATGCGCTACCACTCGAAGGGGTACCATTAGGGGTTACAAGGGTGGCCAACAGAGGTGCGCTTAAGTACCACTTGTATTTTCTGCGTGTATGGATCCCTCAACCATGGGTTTATGCGCATAACGACAGATATATGTGGCTTAAAGATGCCGAAATACGTCTCTACCCTGACAAAATAATTTAACCCACACTTTTTGCCAAGGAAAGTGATATGATACCACTTCTAATATACCAAATATAAAAAGTATGCATAACAAAAATAAAATGCTAGAAATGGTAGAATAACAACAATATAACTAGAACAATCACCACAATAGCACTGAAATGATATAAGAATAACAACATAAATAGCACTTTGATTCTGAAAGCAATGTTCACGGGCCTCTTCGAAGGGGCAACCTCCAGTTGAGCAGAGCTCTATTACAATAATATCCAAGCTAGGGTTCTCATACCCTCAACTCCTATTTATACTAAATATGTCTATCAAAAGAAGCATCTAGAGGAAGATCCTTCTAGAAGCGGAAGCTTCTATTANAGAGGAAGATCCTTCTAGAAGCGGAAGCTTCTATTAGGTCTTCTTACATCCACCTTATTCTATTTTATTGAAAGGCCTTATTAATATTGACCTTTATTACATTCGAATATATTGTTCTACCTATGTGTGGGTTAGGACCCTAACAAACTAGGAAAAGGGCTAAATATGTCAGGAAAGGGATAAATCTGGATGGAGCACTAAGATGACCAGGTCCGAAACGTCATGGATTGTGAGTTCTCAAGATCAACGGCCGAGAACGATTTTGGGGGGAAAAATTGCGTGGGGTTTAATTTTGGAGAGTGGTCCTGAAGTTTAAACTGTGGTTTTCTCTCGGGGATATGTGATTTCACCAGGTGAATTTCGAGGTGAAAAGCGGGCAGCATCAAACCACTTTCGCACGCCCCCGAAAAATGGAAAAGTACAAAAGGACCTTTAGTAGTTTATTTTATTTTATTATTATTATTTGAACACTAGACCATTAGAACCTTGGCACGACTACCGTCTTCCACCTGCAGCTCAACAATACACTAACTCGACATTTCATTTCCACTTGATTCCAGGTATTCTTCATCATGACCATGGATCCCATCATAACCTAAGAAGAAAAACAAGTGGCGAAGAAAGGGACCAAAATGCTAGAGGAGCCATAATCTAGGTCTTGAAACGTTTTCTTTCTTATCATTGTAATCGGTTTCAGAACCGAAACATTTCTTTCTTATCATTGTAACCGGTTTCAAACCGAAGGAACTCAACTTGTATAAATATTAGGAGTTCCAAATGTATTAGGGGTTGGCAGAAGTACAAGGGCATGATTTTAGCTATTTGGAACTTGAATGTAATTTTCTGAAGCCGAGTAGAATACACATGCAGATGTTCTGAATTTTCCATGAAAATATTCTAATGGTGTTTTCTGAGTTTCCTCTTCTTTCTTCGTATGTATTTCATGTGTTATTAAATTCCATTTTCATAGTCTTCTGTTTAAATTGGATAGTTAAAGGCCTAGAATTCATCGTATGATTCTCTCGTCTGAAGCTATTTAAACTATGTTAAGTTCTTCCCAACTAAGTCAGAATTCATTTATTTAATGCTATGATACAGTTATATGTTTTTCCTTTCTTCTTACACTCTGCAAATTACAATTCATAACTCAAATTTATCGCCTCATTTATCCTTTATCCTCTGGAGAGTTCTACCGACTAGTAAGTGATTCCATTTTTTTTCATAAGTTTGACTCCATAGCCCTAAGATTCCCTCCCCTTCCTTGCCAAAAAAATTATAAAAAACCCTTCAAAGCAACAAGACCTAGCCAGTGATTTGTTAAAGAAAACTCATCTATTAAATACCAAGTGATAGGAGAGAGCCCTCTCTGAGCTGAGCATGCTATTACCCATCTCTAAAGTGGTTTGTAGGTTACCTCTGTCATTTTTTTTACATTTTGGCGTCATTGTCAGGGACCTAAAGTTGCATTTTCCCTGGGAGAAATGACAACATTTAGACCTGATTTTTGATGGTGTACAGAGGTCAAACACAAGAAGGTTGTACATTTCCACCTGGTGACTCCAATCAATATTCAAATGAGATTCAGAGACTCCACTCACGGACAAGATCCATTGACAGAGGTATGAAAGGACATCATGGGAGAAAACAAGTACCTAAAGTTGAGTTTTTTCCAAGACATAATATTTTTGTTACTAATTATCTTTTTTCCTTTCCTGAACATGCTAAACAATTTTTTATTTACCTGTTCCATTCAAATGATGATCATGAGAATCTTGCAATTGTATATCCTCCTCTTAAATGCATAGATATATCTCCTCATTGTATCATTGATTTTGATCAAAATCTTCCATTTGAGCCATGTGATGACCATAGCCAAGTTGATGATCCTCATCAAATCAAGGCTGATATCTCACCTCTTGTACTTGATCCAACACCCTCCAAGATTCAACATATATATTGACCTTTAAAATTACCTCATATCCTTCATAAGTTTCCTCCAAAGCACTATAAGTATGTACCTGTGTTTGGTGGAGAACCTAATGCCATCACATCTGAAAAACACATCCAAGATTTTGAACATTTTATAGTTTTTTTTTAGATTGATCACGACGATGTTTGTATGAGGGTATTCTCTCAATCCTTGAAATGGGATACCAAAGATTGGTTTAAACACTTGCAGCCAGAGACAATTAGCTCATGGGAGGAATTGAAGAATGTCTTTTTGAAATTTTGGGGCAAGAGGAAATCTTTGGATATACATCTTACATAGTTCTATGCCATGAAAAGGAAGAGAAGTGAAACTATTTCTAGATTCAGTAGAAGGTTTTCCAGTATTTATTACAAGTTTCCCAAAGAAATTCAACCCACTGAAGTTGCTTCCATGCTCCATTATGAAACAACCTTTCATCCAGATTTGTCTTCCCTTCTAATGGAAAGAAGACCTAAGTCCTTACAACAAATTTTTAATGATGCTCAAGAGATTCAACACAATATTCAAGCATGTAAACAAATTCGAAATGAGGAGTTGGATGCTAAATAACATGACAGAAAATATGAAAAAAAAAAATTGATTTGAATCTTGGGCAGAGGGTTAATAATATCATATACCCTCTTGAAGTTTTAAATACTAATGATTTTGAAAATGATTGTATTCCACTTATTGAAAAAGAAGGTGCTAATTTAGCTTATGATCCATCCCATGATAAGCATGGGACTTATTGTTTTATGTATTCATTTGTATATAGTCAAGAAAATGAATTTGCAAATCAGCTTGTTGAAGAGCAGGATGTCGCAAGATTTTTCTTGTTAGATGACACTGCAGATGTTGTTGATTTTACTATATATGATGAATATGATGATGATTATGATGTTGACTTCCTAGAAAAACCAGCTGCATTTTCTCTATCAGAAAATGTTCCTTTTCAGCAGTGTAATGAGAGCAATCAGCCTACATATCACAGTTACAAAGAAGAATATGAAGAAAGTACTGAATCAGCTGAAGGAAATTCTTTACCTTTATTCTTTTCTTCGTTTAAATTGTTGAAAGAAAATTTTAAGATCACTAAAGAAAAGGAATGTGTGCTGATGCAAAATCACATTGATTCACTAGAACAAATTACCAATAAATTGCACCAACCTTCTCATGTGTTTGATGACCATGTTTCTTGTTATACAGAAGGTTTTATCAGTTCAAAATTGTAGCCATTAGTCGAAGATGAATCTGAAATGTAGATGATGATGAGTTGTTGTCCAAATCATCCATGTCCTTCTTTCCATCAGGGGTTTCATTGCATAAATTTAATACATATCTTCATCCCTTTCATGATAGCCATCAGTTTGAGATTTATGGAAGCAGAAATGTAGTTGGAGGGTGGATACAAGATGACAATCTTGTGCAATCTCTTGGAATCAGTTTTCTTTCCTTTCAAGATCCTTTTGCAACATGTTTGGAAACAATGAATGGACCTATGTTTTTAAATTTGGTCAGTATTGAATTTTATGAGTTTCCATTGAGAGGCTTTTCCCTTTCAATACTGATCAAAGATGCACAAGAAATTCAACCCATGGACAAGACACTTGCATGGTTGCACTAGATTTTTTATTTCACCTAATCAAATAACTCAAAGATTAGCTTAGTGTACGTAGCAGTTTGAATAATATCAACATGGCAAGCATTTATTTCAACATTTTTCAGTTTGGGTTTTCAGCAGTGTGTACATTCAGATTGTAGTGGTGTATTTAGCGTCCAGTTTTCAGTCAAGAGCAGTGTATAGACGTGAGTTTTCAGTGGATACTAGTGACAGGTCAGAACAGGGTACACACATGTTCTGGGAGAATCCCAATGGATCAGGAACCTGGTATGTCATTCTTTTCTACCTCGATGGGAGGATAGCATCCCTAGCTGGAGCCCATGTTATTCACCATTAAAATTTTATTATGCAAAATCAAGACTTCAGAATCTAGAGGAATGCTAAAATTGGTTTGGAAGCCTGATAAAATAGGAAAAGGGATAAATATGATAGGAAAGGGATAAATCTTGCAGGAGCGCTAAGTTGATCGGGTTTGAAATGTCATGGATCAAGAGTTCTCAAGATCAATGGTCAAGATCAATTTCGGGGGGATAAATTGTGCTAGGTTTAATTTTGGAGAGCGGTCCCGAAATTTAAACCACAGTTTTCTCTCGGGGATACGTGGCATCACCAGGTGCATTTCGGGGCGAAAAGAAGGTTTCCTCAAACCACTTTCACACACCCCCCAAAAAAAGTATAAAAGGACCTTTAGTAGTTTATTTTATTTGATTATTATTATTTAAACACTGGACCATTAGAACCTTGGCGTGACTATCGTCTTCCACCTGCAGCTCAACAATACACTAACTCGGCACGCCATTTCCTCTCGATTACAGGTATTCTTCATCATGACCATGGATCCCATCATAAACTCATAAGCAGAACAAGTGGAGAAGAAAGGGACCGAAACACCAGAGGAGCCAGAATCTAGGTCTTGAAACATTTTCTTGCTTATCATTGTAATCGGTTTTAGAACTGAAACATTTCTTTCTTATCATTGTAACCAGTTTCAAACTGAAGGAACTCAACTTGTATAAATATTAGGAGTTCCAAATGTATTAGGGGTTGGAAGAAGTACAAGGGAACTATTTTAGCTATTTGGAACTTGAATGTAATTTTCTAAAGCTGAATAGAATACACATGCAGATGTCCTGAATTATCCATGAAAAGATTCTAATGGTGGTGGTCTGAGTTTCGTCTTCTTTCTTCGTATGTATTTCTTGTGTTCTTAAATTCCATTTTCATTGTATTTTGTTTAAATTTGATAGTTAAAGGCCCAGAATTCATCTTATGATGCTCTTGGCTGAAGAAATTTAAACTATGTTAAGTTCTTCCTAACTAAGTCATAATGCATGTATTTAATGCTCTGATAAGGTTATATGTTTTTCCTTTCTTCTTACACTTTGAAAATTATAATGTATAACTCAGATTTATTTCCTCATTTAGCCTTTATCCTCTGGAGATTTCTATTGAACAGTCAGTTCTTCCATTCATTTTCATAAGTTTGACTCCATAGCCCTAAGTGTCCCTCCCCTTCCTTGCCAGCAAGATTATAAAAAACCCTTCAAAGTAACAAAACCTATCCAATGATTTGTTAAAGAAACTCATCTATTAAATGCCAAGTTATAGGAGACATCCCTCTATGAGATGACAAGGCTAGTACCCATATCTAAAGTGGTTTTTGGGATATGTTTGTCATTTTTTTTATCAGCCGAACAAATTTACAGAGTGCTAACAGATTTTCCAAAAGATAAACCATAAACTTCACAGATAGATATTCAATGTAAGTGTGTGCGTATACAAATGAAAGACTCTTTGAGGTGTATTTATACTTTTTATAGGTAACTCCTCTCCTTAATTTAGGGCATTATTTTTACAACCACTTTACCCTTTGACCAAGACTTGTAACCAACTAGGGGCTTCTTGACCATTCTTCGAGGCTTCCAACTTCATAAGGCCATATCTCCCTAACCATGAGGAACCACGTGGCATACCATATATCATTGGAAACGGAATGAAGACTAATATCCATATATGAGTATATTACCTACATTTACATTTTCCTTCATGTACGTATTCCTCATTCAAACTTTGGGTTCCATAACCACACCTTCGGGGCTTCATGTAGGCTTCTTCAAATGCACCCAACTAACTCACCATCAATATTTATCATACAAATTTCAATCATCTGTCCAAAATATATGGACCTCTCCAAGGGTTGACATCAATATCTAAGGGTTGAAATCAATCTCTAAGGGTTGACATCAATGAAAACCAACTGTCCAAACCAACAGTCCAAAAAAATTGTCCAACAAACTCCCCCTTTGGAATTGATGGAAACACCAACATTGATGGAAACACTTAGACATGGAAACACTCATTCTCATTATCCCCTTGTTACCACCACTCCTCGTCAATTTTTTTATCTCTCCCCCTTTAACATCAATGGAAAAGAGTATCTCCCCTTGGGGTTTCTCCCCCTGTCTTCATGCCTCTGTTCTTTCTCTTCACAAATATTTTTATGCATTTTTTCTTTCTCTACCTCTTTGACCAAAGGTTAACTCCCCTTGTTGATATGTCTCCTCCTAACATTGTACCTACTCTAACCAATCATGGGAAAAATAATAGCTCCCCCTGTGGGTATGTCTCCCCCTATCTGCATGATATTGATCTTCCTTTCTATATATCTCTCTCTAATTATTTGTCTTTTCTACAAGATGTAGAGCTATTCGTGAAATGTTTCCTTTCCTCTCTTCTATTGCTAATTATTGTACATT
This sequence comes from Picea sitchensis, assembly GCA_010110895.2. Lineage (NCBI taxonomy): Eukaryota > Viridiplantae > Streptophyta > Pinopsida > Pinales > Pinaceae > Picea > Picea sitchensis. Next base: position 109,152 of record SNQJ01S0019756.1, read on the forward strand.
GGTTCTTACTCATTTAATTCATTGACATATATAAAAATCATTCATTATTTGATTTCTTGAATAAATTGTCATGTTCACTTGACCATGCTGTCAAATGATTTCGTTCTGATGATATATATTATGCTCACAATTTATCTTTCCCTGTTTTGATATGCCTTTCATTGCTTGCCTTTCTGTGATCAACTGATTCCACTAATTCCAATTGAAAATACACTACTTCTTATATACCTACTAAGCATCCCATGAATCCATCCATATGTCATGAATTTTCCATAACTATGCTACTCAATTTTCCACAATACTGACTCATTTGTCACCGAACTATCATGAATGATTCACCTGAATATACTACAACTAATCATCACATGTTCCTATTTAATATTTATCAATCAAAATAAAATATTTCCACTGCAAACCAAACTCTGCATGTCTAGAACAACCTGTACTAAATACATCTTTGCCTGAAAACAATCATAAACTTTTGTCTGTGTAACTGCCAAATGACACCTGTGTGGAAACGCTACTTCTCAACTGATCAATATGTTACATTGTACTTCTGCTACATGACTTCTCTAAATTTTTCTCTATAAACACTTCATACTACTTGAAAGATGGTTCTTTGATCTGTAGTAGCTATTTCACTAACTCCCCCTGTTCAATATCCATATTATTGAGAGTCTCCAAGCCGGATGACTTAGAAAAATACCCACTCTGATGTGGAGTAATCTTCCTCTTTGTCTATAGACTTGTCATCTGTCTGAACTCTGACTTCTTCCTTTCTTCTTGTGGATTGATCTTGCACTACAATTCCTAAAAGTACAATCTCTTGAACATGTTCTTTATTCACTTGTTCTTCTTTTCTTTTTTGTACTACTACAAATACTACGACCTCTAGGACCTGGTCTTTATTAGTCTGTTCTTCTAGTTTTTCATTTCTTATCCAAACCTTCCTATATATGACATCTTCCTTTTTCCTTGTAGATTTGTCTTCACCTTGTATTATTACCAATCCTGAGAGTATCCGATCTTCCTTTACCTTTTCTTCTTTTCTTTTAGGAACCTTCTTATATCTGATATCAATGTTCTCTTTCATAGAAGTATCCATCATGCTTCTACAATCACAAGATATGTGTCCATATTTATGGAATTTGTAACAGTCAATGTCATGTGGGGCCACATACACTTTTCTTGCTTGAACATTTCTTCCATAAGCCCTGCAATTTGCAACCTTATGTCCAAAGTTAGTACAAAAAAAACAATGACCATAAAATAAATTTTCATACCTGGGAGTGAATGATCTTCTTTGTGGTGTAGTCCTTCTGAATTCTTTCCTTGGATGATCATGATCATGATTGAGGCTTCTTTGTGTCTTGAAGGTGGAGGATCTTCTTATGTAGTCTTCTTCTTAAGTCTTTTGCACTTCTAAAATGTTCTTGTTCAAGGGATTGCATTCTTTCTTCTTCATCGAACCTTTAATGACTTCTGAATAATTATTTGGCTTCTCTTCATTCTTCCTTTCTGACAACTTGGAGGGATTCTCTTCAATTGATGATGTGTATGTTTCTTTCTCTTCAAAATTCACGATGAGGTTGACAACTTTTACTCTTAACATGAAAACTTCTTCAAGCTTCTCCACCTCTTCTTATTTATTCATCATCTAGTTCATCATGACTTATTCTATTCGCTTTGCTTCTTAAAGTTGGATATTAAATGTGATTATTTCATCTTAAACTTTTCTTTATTGTTGATTGAACTCTGCTTCAAGCTGATTTAAATTGTTAGTTCCTTCCTTGAGATGATCTGTCAGTATCTTCTCTCTCTTTTTTGCTTCTTCCTTCTGTGATATTATTATAGCTTCTAAATATTGCTTTTGATCCTCGATAGTTTCTTCAAACCTTATGGCTTATTCTAGCTGGACTTTTAGCATCATGATCATCTGATCGACTTCTTTGGTGTTGGAGTTTTGTGATTCTTCCATCCTCTTTAGTTATTCCTGGAGTGAATTGTTTTCTTTTTTTCAATCCTTAGATATTCAATTGCATTGATCAATTGTTCTCTGTAATCAACTTCTGCCTCTTCGTACTCTTCCTCTTATGAATCTGTCTAACATGATGAGCATATTTATTTTTGTTTTGTATCTGCATCTTCTTTGGAATTCTCTAATTCTGTGATGGGAGAAAAGTAGATATTATGTAGTTTTTCCCAAAGTTCTTTAGCTGATGAACATTTTCCCACTTTGTCATTCACTAAATCAGGTAATCCTTCCATGATGAAATCCATTGATATTTTTTTGTTCTTCTTCAAATCCATCTTAGCTGTAGTCTTTGGTTTCTTTGAACCATTATATTCTGTAACAATTGAATGCCAACATGTGCCTGGAAAAATGTTTTCGTTCTTCTGCTCCATGACTCATAGTGCAGACCATTCTGACCATTGAACATTGGTACTCCATTCATATTTCACTCCATGATATACCTTCCAGTGGTTAAATTGTTTCCTTGAAGGAACCTGCTCTGATACCAATTGGTGGAATACTGAGAAGTGGG
>SNQJ01S0019756.1:112171-126183 GCA_010110895.2 Picea sitchensis
AGAGTCCAAGTAGGATTTTCTGGAGGCTTATTTGGTGTAGAAGTTCCCTTTTTGGGTGGCATGTTGGCCAAGTATCACTTTTGAACCTTGATTTTGAGGTGGTTTTGCTAGACAATATTTCTTCTATTGTATCTCCCAAGTTTTGGCCCTTCTGGGTATGAAACTTTATTTTATGTAATTCTCTAATATTTCTTCTCTGTAATGCCACAGGTCTGATCAAAATTGGATGTGCCAAGTGGAATTTACGGTAACTTCCCCACAACTTGCCGATTTTTGGCCTTTCCAATATATCCCACTTGTATAGCATGCCCCACACAAAATAATTGATATAAAATTCTGAAACTCACCCCAGAAATACTACAGACTGTCCACGATCCAATGAAACTAGTCCCACTCAATTTGGATACTCTAGGAAGAAGTTATGATTGTTTTACCTAGAACACCTTATTGAGACTAGTCAATAGGACTAGTCAGATACCCTATCTTACACAAGGTGTATATAAAAATTTAAGATGACCCAGAAGCTAAAAATTTTACCACAGATACCTTACTGATTTTTTTAAATATCCTCCAGATTTCAGGGTCTGAAACGTTACATAAAAAAATTTATAGCAAAAATTCCGCAATGGCTCAGTTCAGGATGATTCCAGAACCCTATCTTGTACAGGATGTAGCTCCGAAATTATAAGGCCTCAGGAGATGATTTTTGAACCCAACATACCTTGATCTGTATACTAAATATCCTCCAATAAGTTCCTTCTGAAACATTGTAGAAAAAATGTTATAGAGAAAATTCCAAGGTGTATCAGATGTAGCAGCAAAACCCCAAGACCTTGAGCTCTGATACCATATGTTAAGAACCAAATATCAATATAGCATAGAAAAACCTCAGTAAAAGTACTCAATGCCTTGAAAAAGAGATAATTTTAGATAATAATCCTCTTCGAGGGGGAAACCTCCTTTTACCCCACTTAAATGTTCAAGTACAAGATGATTCAAAATGAAACTGTCTCCTTGGTATATATAGGAGACTAGGAGGTATAATTACAACTAATGGCCTAAAGCCGACATAAATAAATAACAATACTAATATAATATGCCCCAATTAAGGGGTAATGATCCAATATTAGGGCTTAACAGTTCTTCGGCTCCAACCAGAAGGTGGCTACAACCACCTAGTTCTCAGGCTCCAACTTGAAGGAAACTCCAACTCCCTAATGCTCCAACACCAACTTGAAGGAGGCTACAACCCTCTTTCATTTCCCCATCTAACCACCTTGAAATATAAATGTAGACCAACTGTCACTACCGCAATTAATTCCATTGCCACTGCCACTGTCACTACCATTATCACATCAACATATCCAACCTATCACTGTCACATCAACCTATACAACCAATCATTGTCTCATCCACAAAACCAAATCCACTCTCATCTGCATGAAACTCATGCCAAGATAACCAAGAGAATATCTCAAACCATATGCTCAAAATCACCAACACATGCCTCTACCAAGAATGTACCAAGATTACCACATACCATCATAAGATATGTCTCAACCACATACCAACCTATACCATGCATCAACCATGCATCAACCTCTACCTCAACATGTACCATCAACCATGTACCATAACAAGTACATCAACCATGCACCAAACCTGCATCATCACCACTTGTACCATACCATGTATCATACCATGTGTCAACCATGCACATCAACCATGTACTAATCCTGTACCATACCATGTATCAACCATGTACCCTATTATGTATAAATCATATATCATACCCTCAACCATGTACCATATACCATGTACCAAAATACAAGCCTCAAGTATGTTCCAATATCACAAATGTGTGCCTCTAACAATGAACCATAACAACCATATATCAAGTACCAAGAGTATGTCTCAAGCATGTAACAATCTCAGTGATCACCTCAACCATACACCATCAAGGGCATCCAAGACATGCCTTAAGCATGTGCCATGCCATCCAAGATACAACCTTCAAAGAAATACATAAAATACATACCTTTACTCATGAAAACATGAAGCATACCATCTCAGACCCTATAGCAACTTTGTTCTGCCATAAAACCTTGTTGCAACTTAATCAAGCATTCTTCTCCAAAACATTCATTCATATCCATGAACTGTCCTCACTGCAACACGTAGATGTCCACGCCCTTCTTTACTGCAACTCGAGGATGTTTGCTTCTTCCTTCACTGCAAATCATGGATGTTTGTGCCCTTGGTGACCTGCAACCATTGATGGACTCAGAAACTAGGGTTACCAGTTTTGCTGCAACTCCGAAATTTCACCTTCGACCTTCCTTCATAACTTTAGACTTTCTACCTCATATTCACTAATATATTTTCCAAAATATAAAACATAACCTTCATAAGATATATATTCAATGTAAGTGTGTGTGTATACAAATGAGAGACTCTTTCAGGTGTATTTATACGTTTTCTAGGTAACTCCTCTCCATAATTTATGGCTTTCTTGTTACAATCACTTTACCCTTTGACCAAGACTTGTAACCAACTAGGGGCTTCTTGACCAGTATTTGGGGCTTCCAACTTCACAAGGCCATGTCTCCCTAACTGTGAAGAACCACGTGGCGTACCACATATCACCAAAAATGACACGATAAGTAATATGCATATATGAGTATCTTACCTAAATTTACATTGTCCTTCATGTCCATATTCCTCATTCATACTTTGGGTTCCATAACGACACCTTCGGGGATTCATGTGGGATTCTTAAAATGCACCCAAATAACTCACCATCAATCTCGATCATCCAAATGTCAATCATCTATCCAACATCTTTGGACCTCTCCAAGGGTTGAAATTAATATCTAAGGGTTGACATCAATGACAACCAACTATCCAAATCAACTTTCCAACATCCATAAAATGAATTCTTCAACCTGCAAACATAATATTCATTTTATGATAGTAGAAACCCTTCAAGTTGTTCAATGCATACTTCTTCTTCTAATTCTCCATTTAGAAAGGTCGATTTTACATCCATCTGATACACCTTGATTCTTTTGGATCATGCACAGTCTAAGATCAATTTGATTGCTTCCATCCTGGCAACTAGAGAAAAGGTATCTTCAAAATATATACCTTCAATCCAAGTATATCCTTGGCATACCAACCTTGCTTTGTTTCTAGTTACCTCTCCATCCTTGTTTAGTTTCTTTCTGAATACCCACTTTGTACCAATCATGTTCTTGTTCTTCGGCCTTGGAACCAATTCATGTGTTTCATTCTTCTCTATTTAATCCAATTCTTCATCCATAGCCTTGATCCAGTGTTCACAATTGTTGGATTCTTCAAAAATGATTGGTTCAACTATGGATAACAGTGCTAGATGTCTTTGTTTTGGTGAACATATTCTTCTTTGGGTTTCAACTCCTGCATATTTATTCCCAATAATCTGTTCTGGTATATGATTTTTTTGCACTCGTCGGCTAAGTGTCTTGGGAGTTATTTATTTATCATATTCCTCTTGATCTGCTTCTCTGTTCTCTTCTTCTTCTTCTTCTTCTTCTTCTTGTTCTTCTTCTTCTTCTTCTTCTACTTCTTCTTCTTTTAGATCTTCTTCGTCATCCTGCTCTTCTAAATCTTTGCTTCCTTCTTTGGTATTTTTTCCATTTGTTTTGTCAATTGTTACATTGATTCTTTCCACTATTCTATTGAGTCTTGGACTGAATAATTTATATGCTTTGATTTTTCTTGAATACCCAACTAATATTCCCTTATCAACTTAGGAGTCAGATTTTCCAATCTTTCCATATTCTCTTTTGATATAGCATTTACTTCCAAATACTCTGAAATGCTTCACATTTTCTGATCTTACTTTCCATAACTTGTAGGGAGTCTTATCACAGTTAATTATGAGCATTCCTATGTTCAGGATATGAACTATTGTATGTACTACTTGTGCCCAAAAACATGTCACCCAACTTCGAATATTTCAACATGGTTTTGGCCATTTCCTATACTTTTTTGTTCTTCCTTTCGACAACTCCATTCTGATAAGGTGTCCCGACTACTGATAACTTCCTTTCTATTCCGTGTTCACCATATAAATCCATGAATTCCTTTGATTTAAACTCTTCTCCATTGTCTAACCTCAAACACTTGATTTTCAAATTTGTCTCATTTTCAACCATCTCTTTGTATATATTGAAGTGTTCGAATTCCTCTCACTTCTTCTTGAGAAAGAAAACTACAGTCATTCTTGTGTAGTCATCAACGAGTAACATAAAGTATTGTTCGCCATTTAATCTCTTCGTTCTTGTCATTCCACATAGGTCAATATGTACAATCTCCAATGGTTTTTTCATGGCGTATTCTTTTGATTTGAACTTGGTCATGGTTTGTTTTCCTTGTAGACAATGTTCACATAGAGTATTTGTTGGTTTTTAAATCTCAGGAATTTATTTCAATTCTTTCTTTCTATTGATTTTGATAAGATTATCAAAGTTCATGTGCCCCATTCTTTTTTTCCAGAGCCAACTTTCATTTTCCTTTCGTAAGCAACATCTTTCCTTTCCAATTTCATTTAGAAAATATATGTCGTTTGGGCTTCATATAGTTGTGGCCACCAACTTGCCTGATCCTTATTTCCTTATCTCACATTTTTCTGATTCAAACAAAATTTTGTGTCTTTGATCACACATTTGACTTACACTTAGTATAGTGTGCTTCATATCTTCAACCAATAGAACATTTTTTCTCTTGGCATATTTTCTTCCAAGATTGATTGTGCCTCTTCCTATGATTTTGGTTGAGTTATCATTACCAAATGAAATTGATCCATCTCATTCCTTCTTCAAGGTTAGGAACATGTACCTGTCATATGCTTTGAACAACCATTGTCAACATACCACCCACTTTTATTGTGTTGAGCTTGTAGAGAAAGAAAGCATTCTTCAACATTGAATTGATCCTACTTCCTTCTCCATATCCTTTGTGATTCTTGTTTACAAGCGTTGATATTCTTCTTTAGTTCCCTTGGAGGAACAATCATTCTACAATATTTGGCCATGTGTCCAAAATTGTGGCACTTGTAGTATTCTACTTCATTACTTAATGAACAAAAAAAATTGTGATTTATGTTATGTGCTTCATGAGGATTTCTGGGATAATTGTTGTTCGAATAGCCTTCATAGTTTCTTCTGTTCTTTGCATAGGCTCTACAGTTTACAACTTTGTGCCCAAAATTGTTACAAGAATAACATAAACCAACAAAAATGGTTTGATACCTATATGTATGGGATATTATGAATGGTGTTGCTCTTTTGATGTCTTCTTCTCCTTGAGATGTTTCAATTGTTGACTGTTGATTCTGTGTTTTGAATATTCTAGGTGGTCCAATTCCTATGTGATATTCTTCTTGAGTCTTCTTGCATTCCTCCTTCTTTATAGTACCTCTGATGATTTTTGCATAGCTTCTTTGTTCTACTTCCTGTTTTGTTGTCTTGGAGCTCGAACCTTTCTCAATTTTCACTTAATTGTATCCTAGCCTAGACTTTCATAGTATGGCCTTTTATTGCTAATGATTTCATCCAATATTTTGGTGTTATTTTGCTGCATATATTTCTTCTGAATATGTTTCCTTAGAGAAACTACTTATGCTTCCCAACTTTCAATCTTTTTCTCTTTTTATTCTAACATAACTCCTAGTGTTTCTTCAATCCTTCTATTTTGTTCTACCTGGATTTCTTTATTTGTGATCATTTGTTTGACTTCTTCAGAGTTGGAATTTTGATATCCCTCCTTCATCTTTAATTATTCCTTGAGTGACTTGTTTTTCTTTCTTTATTTCATTAGTTCTTCTAAGGAACTGATCAATTATTCTCTGACATCTTTTTTACCTTCTTCTTCAGATTCTTCTTCATCATCTTCAACTTCCATGAAGAGTACTCATTCTGAACCACTGTCACTATTGTCATCCTCATCTGATGAGGAGCTATATTTATTTTAGTAGAAGATTTTCTTGTAGAATTTATTTTTGTTTCTTCTTTTGTCTCCCTTTTGATATTTGTTTTCTTTCTTAGGAGATTCTTCTTCTTCACTATCTTTATTCTTAGCATGAGGAAATTTAGAGGAAAACTGACCAATTCCACCACAATTAAAACATTTCAATGGAAGCATAACTTTATACGTGTCAGTTCCTTTCTTCAACTTCCTTACGAAGTTAGCCATTTCCTCATCTTCGTATGAATCACCACTACAACTACAACTTGGTTTTGAATTTTTATTTTTCTTCTTCTTTTTCCTTTTGGATTCCTTGAAATATGCTTCCTTTGTGGATGGGTTCTCTTGTTTTGTTCTCATTTTACAAGCTGTAAATATTCCATGTAGCTCACCCATGCTCATCTTATCAAGATCTGATATTTCTTCCAAGGATGATATCTTAGGATCAAATCTAATAGGAAGAGACCTTATTACCTTTTGAATGACCATTGATTCATCAAATTCTTCTCCCAATACTTTAATAGTGTTTACTATTTGCTCAACTCGCAGAAAGTAGGCTGAAATGTCTTTATCTTCCTTCATCTTCAATTGTTCAAACTTGGATCTAAAGGTTTGAAGCTTGGCTCCTTTGACTTTTTAATCTCCTTCATAAATATTCTAAATTTTATCCCAAAGATTAGTTGCACTGTCGCAATGCATGACCTTGACAAATATTGAATCGGTTAGACTACTCATAATGGTGCCTTTAGCCTTTCAATTGTTTTCGCTGAGTTTCTTTCCATATTTGTCAGTTGGGGGAGTGGATGGTGTTGTATATCCATATACTACTGATTACGAAACATCAAATACTTGTTCCTGTAAAAAGGTTTTCATCCTTTTATTCCAGAAGGAATAATTTTGACCATCAAAAACTGGTGCTCCAATCTTAGTGTATTCCATGATCTCCTTCCAGTGGTTATACTGTTTCTTGAAGGACCTGCTCAGATTCCAATTTTTGGAATACTGAGAGGGGGGGCATGAATTATTATGAGAAAAATTACCACTTTTAACCACAATATGTTATATTCAACTTTGTGAGTAGTGTTCAACAATTTATCATTATCATTCAATATATCATCAACAACATAAATCAGCTCTGCATAATAAACAATCACATAAACATAGTAGACCATAATTTACGTGGAAACCCAAATGAGAGAAAACCATGGAATGATTTTCTTATATATCAAATAATACATTCATTGGAAGCATCAACTTCCCAATTCTCCAGCTATAGCTGGAAGGACACTCCAACCCCCTATTTATAGTATCCAACCTGAAGGAAGCTAAAAATCCCTAAATTGTATGGCTCCAACCAGAAGGAGACTACAACCCCTTGATTTTTAGGCTCCAACCTGAAGAAAGATCCAAATTCCTGTGTTCTTCGGAACCAACCGGAAGGAGGTGAAAACCCCCTTTCCTTGCCCCATCCTACTGCCCTGAAATACAAGTGTAGACCAAACTATCACTACCATGAAACTATCGCTGCCTCTGATAATCAACTTGTAATCAACCTGTCATCCAACCTATCACTGTCACATCAAACTATAAATGATCATCAACCTGTAACCAATCATCAACCTATAACTATCACTGTCACATCAACTGTAACATGTCATTATCCCTGTCACTGTATTTGTCACTAATATATCAACCAGATCCACTCATATATACCATATCAAGCATATTTCCATCATAAAGTATCCAAACCATGTACCAAAATGTACCTCAAGCATGCATCATACCATATACCATAAGATATGCCTCAAATGTATGCCACTGTCACAAATATGTTCCTCTAACAATGAGCCATAACATCCATGAACTAAATATCAAGACTATGTATCAAGCATGTATCAATATCACCAAGATGTAATCATGTACCAAATGAGCCTCCAATACATGCCTTAAGCATGTTCCATACCATCCATGATAAATACACATAAAAAAATACCTTTACTCATGAATCCAGAAGCATACCATCTCAGATCCTGTAACAACCCTATCGAACCATCAAACCTTGCTGCAACCAGAACTAAAGATCCTTCTTCAAGTCCTTTTTTCAGATCTGGGACCTGTAAACTGTCAACCCACGGATGTCCGCAATTTTCTCCGCTATGACATGTGGATGTCCATTCCTTTCTCCACTACGACCCATGGATAACCTCAAAAATCTAGTTTTATATAATTCTTCCTTCACTTCCCTTCGTTACCTCAGACTTCACTATCTCATACTTCGCTGCCTCAGATTTGATACGAAAATATTTACCAAAAGATCACTTAATCACATACAAGATAGTCAATAGAATGAAATGTGTGAATGTAATTGTGAATGAATTCTTGAGGTGTATATATACTTTTTCTATCTAACCTATTTCCTTAACTTTAGGGCTTCTTGAATTTCTTGTTACAACCACTTTACCCTTTCATTAATTGATGTGTAACCAACTAGGGGCTTCTTAACCATTATTTGGGGTTTCCAACTTCACAAGGTCATAAATGATGAACCATGAGGAACCACATGGAATCCCACCTATCACTAGAAACAACATGACTCAGACTATCCATCCATGATTTTTTTACCTATATTGACACTGTCCTTCATGACCTTTTTACTTTATCAAATTTTGGTTCCATAACCATACCTTTGGGGCTATCTAACTTCTTCAAGTATTCACATCAATGACAACCAATATTTCAACATGATATTGGTTGAGTCTCCTCGTAACTATTGCATCCCTCATGTACATGTAGGGGCTTCAAAACACTGCACCATACACATCGATATGTACAACATATACCTCCACCTCATCAATGTAGTTTCCACTTATGGAAAATACAATTATACACTACTTAGTGAATATAATATCTACATCCTTATTTACCCATCCTAATGGGTATGGGGTAAGGATGGTCATGAACACCTAATCTAAGATTACAATTTACATCCTCTACAATAGGTTTCATTGCAAAAGAAATTCAAATATAACTTTCACCTTTGCCTTCTTGACTTATATTTTGATATGTAATATTTCAATCATATCCTTCACTTCCTTGAGATGGAGGATACTTAAGTTCACTTCCTTTTTCACTATAGTATATACAATATTCTCATCTACATATGATTCTCTATCTACCCAGTTTCCCAAATTCACAACTAAGATGTTCTTCTTGGCCTCCTTCTTATGGTTCATTAGATTCAACTCTGGATGTAACATCCAATACTTATCTTCACTATGAACATTGTCACTACAATGGATAGAGTGTTTTCTTGGATCCTTGCACTATTGTCTAGTGGTTTTTATCTTCTTACCCTTTCCTTTCCACTTCTTCTTTCCCTCCTGAAGAGTGACTTATTGGTCTATTTGAGTGGAACCATTTGGTTCTCCTTTATTCTTGTCTGTATTTAGATGGTGTTCTTACATATAATCCTCATCAATGGTACTATGTTTAAACAACATCATTTTCCTCCCTAAATGACTATGGAGTTTTACCACCCATATACTTTAGGAGTACATCTAGGTACCTGGGAGATATTCCCAATACAATGGCTTGTTTTCTAAAATCAATGGTGTACTTTTGCACACTCTACCCTTTCTTATGTTGAAATTAGTTCCAACATATCCACTAGTCCTCTTCATACCCAATAGGGTGAAACTAGGACTTACTGAGGGTTTTAAGCACCTCCCACTTAATTATTGGGGGATCACCCTCTGATCAAAGAGTCTTTATGTGTCTTTCCTGAAAATTTTGGAATGTCCCTCTAAATTCAGCCAAAATATATATATATTCCTCTTTTCTCCTCTATTATGCACACTAAAATAGACTTTTAAAACTTGCAACCATTAATCAAATTTTACAACATCGATATCACCTTGATAGGGTTTTATGTACACTTTCTCTTGCACTTTGTACATAGAATGGGAAGATGTGAATTTGGAACTCGATCTTTCTTTCTTACGATCATTTTCCATCTCTTTCTCTAGTTCCTTTTTATCTTGATATTTCCTATTATATCTTCCAAAATCCCTGAAAGGTCAGAACTTGGTCTCTAGAAAAGACATTAGTATTACCATATTGTGGGACATGTTAGAGGCTTATATTCTTCTAGATTTAGAATCTCTCCTCTTATTTTTTCTCTTGAATCCAATTTATGGATCTTTCAATATCCCACAAAAATCCCAAATAAAACTACTTTAACACCAATATGATATGTAAACTATCATGGATATTCTACTAGACAGTTCATCACAACAAATCTTATAAGTTATTATAATACTGCAAGGTTATCCTCTATTTTTTGTTGTTTACTTATGATTAAAATGTAATATTACAAGCATAGTGTTTAAAATACTACAATAAACTTAGAATATTAAAAATAATTTATGACAATAGAAAGCCACAAAATCAACACAATGAACACAAGATATACCTTGGGAAACTTAATATGGAAAAGCCTATCCATAAGGTCATGAGGGATATTTCTTGCTCTTTTCTTCTTAGATATAAAATGAAAGTACAAATAAATATGGACCCATTACAGAGTTGGAATAGATATTGGGCTCATAATGGTGGCTATATTATCCCCTACTTTCTCTACTTAACTCATAATATTCCACTACTTTGGATTGTTTTCTGGAAAAAATAGGCAAAATACTAACCAAATTCATGTTTTTACCCTTTGAAACATAGGTCCTAAGTCTAAAGGTGAGGGAAGTTTTGAAAAGTTATGAATTTATGCAATAAACACACATACAGACACAAAGTATTAATGTGTATGCATTTCTGTAAATTCAAAAAAATATAGCGGGACTGCATGTTTTCCTCTACATGTTGGAAGAGTTGGTTTCTTTGGTTTTAGATTTGGATTGACAAACTTGGTGGTTTAGGTTACATAAACAAAAACACATCCATATTTCCATCTCCTTATTCTTATCTCCATTTTCAACCATGTTTTTAAATATGAGCTACATATTCATTATTGATGAAACTGCACACAGTTAACAGAGCTTTGTATGCAGATTCTATATAACATTATCATTCATTTTTTTAGTATATAGGTCTCATCTATACTCGTGGACCATATAATTTGTTTTCCAAATGAGTGAGACATTTAAAAAGTTATTCCATGAATAAAAGGCCTGTGTATCTTAGAATTATGATCCATGTACAAATAAAAATTAATAAAAAGTAGAAAACTTTTTTTTCCTTAATATATATTAAGGAAAAAAAAGTTTTCTACTTTTTATTGATTTTTATTTGTACATGGATCATAATTCTAAGATACACAGGCCTTTTATTCATGGAATAACTTTTTTAATGGCTCACTCATTTGGAAAACAAATTATATGGTTCACGAGTATAGACGAGACCTATAGACTAAAAAAATGAATCATTGTGTTAAGACCCTCAAACATGGTCTTAATGTTTGATGTCATAATTTGAGGGTTTCACTGACTTTACAAACGCATTCATGCACATACACACACACACACACAGACTAAAAACTATGGAAAATAGTGACACATGAGAACCAACTATTATATACAATTGTACATATTTATTTCAAGAAATTGTGTTATTTAGATATTAAATCGATGTCTTAGCGTAGGGATATGAATTATATTTTAGAGAAAAAGTAACATACCAATGTCATAATAACATGAATTTTTATAATCCATACCAATATTCCATAAATAAAAGTTATATATTTCATAAGCTAATTTTATTTCCTATGTTTCATATTTTTCAACCATATTCTCATAAGTTGTGCATGTACCTCTAATAATTCCTCCAAGTGAATAGATTGTCATTTTTACAAATTTATTTTGCAACTAACATGTCATGAGAGGGGAGCATTAGCTTGCATCAACCCATATATTTTATTATAATATTTATGGATTTGAATATCTATGGTTGACGTGGATGATAGAAATGGGATTATTATCCACATTTATATCACATCTAAAAGTACAAAAAGTTGAATATTCCACAATATATATATATATATTAAACTATGCAATGAGACATAACATTGGAATATTAGCATAAAAGGATTTAGCCATATCAACTATATATTCATCACATTGATATCAATATATAGTAATGGATGTAACCACCTATAGATCTAGATATGATCTCACACTAACAACTCATTAATATATAAGGATGAAACCTCATCAAGGATAAGGATGAAAACTCATGAAGAGGTGATCTAGGAATTTGTGATTTTCTAAGGACTCATAGGCTAACAAACCCCCCTCAATCATAAGTTTGAATGTTATACCAACAAGGAAACAATAACTAATGCATAAATTGGTATTATCTCAATCTTCAATCTAAAACTTTTGAACTAAGGTTTGATGAAGATGTGCCTAAAAAACTACCAAATCTAGATGCTGAGAATTTGGAAAATTTCGCTATTTGAACAAGCGAGTTCCAATATCTATAATTTGTCCACTGATGTGAAATATAATATCTACTGAGAGAGAATTATGAGAAATGAATCAATTTTGAGTCTGGCCCTTCCCTGAAAATGTCTGACAATCTAATCAAATGTCAAGCAACAATAATAGGTCTAATGACCGTTCAGGTGAACAAAATGTCTGCAATTTTTTTCTTAGAAAATTACACACAAATAGTGTCAATCAATGTCATGTGCATGATTCAAGTATACCATAAGTGATGAAATATATGCAATGTTGTTGTCGTTGTTGTTGTATTCAAAACTTAAATTATAACAAACATCATTAATATTCCCCCCTTTGTCAATTGAAAGGTGAGAAGTATGTCGAAAGGACTTGAGCTTGAGCTTTGGAGTCTTATTTTCTTCAATATATCTTTCATCATTGTATTTGGTGGTTTTAGTTGACCACTAACTATTTTCACTACATACCATGTATATGGTGGTTTTGGCTAACCACTAACCATTTTAACTTGATCAATGTATTTACTAGTTTTAGTTGAACACTAACCATTTTCACTTCATCAATGTCTTATGCCTCACACATATGGGCCTCAACTCCACATTCCTCACACATATGAGCCTCAATTCCAATGCAATAGAAATAAATTCAAGAGATTATTGTACCCCCATCGCATACCTAATCCCATGGCCCGACATGAATTTGAAGTCCAGGTGGGATTTTATCTATTTCATGTTGGGATAAAGGAATCATGGAGAGGTTGGCATTCAAATAAAATTAGCTTTTGACTCCATTTTATTGACTCGTTATTTGGTAAGTGACACCACATCTAATCTTGTGATGTTGTATTTTTTCATTCTAGTGAACTTCCATCCAAGATGTTTCCTTGGAGGAAAATTGTTACACCTATATATTTTCATATCAAGTATTCTTCAATACGTATTTGGAGTTAGTTTTTCTGGTGTGTGTGGAATTTGTTTTTCATCCCTCTCAATATTAGGTAGCAAGAATAGAGTTTGTGGGTGGTTTGGAATTCTCGGGGTACAAGGATTTCAAGTCTGAGAGCTCTAGTTTGGAAAATCATGTTTGTGGTCTAGAAAATAGGAAGCCAATTTTCCTAGTTGATTGTTAGTCTATTAGTTGGTTGAATTTGGATCGTTATCTCTTTGTTTGACTGTTGGCACCTAAGGTTTTGAAGTAGTTGTGTGTGCTCCAAAAATCAAACTTGGGTGTGCACCCAAGAAGAAGTAATACAGTGCCAAGGAATATCATCTACGCACCATCCAAGGGAATACTGCGCACACCAACCGATTTTGTATTGCACACAAGGAATCAAGAAGAGACAGCATGCAAAATTAATCTAAATAGATCTTGAATAATCATTGTATATGACTCCGTATGTTAAGCCCTAATATTGGCTCATTACCACTTAATTGGGGCATATTAGATTAGTAATGTTATTTTATTTATGTCGGCTTTAGGCCATTAGTTGTAATTTAGATTAGTAATGTTATTTTATTTATGTCGGCTTTAGGCCAT
>SNQJ01S0019756.1:126193-141842 GCA_010110895.2 Picea sitchensis
TCATCTTGTACTTGAACATTTAAGTGGGGTAAAAGGAGGTTGCCCCCTCGAAGAGGCTTATTATCTGAAATTATCTCTTTTTCAAGGCGTTGAGTACTTTTCCTGAGCTTTTTCTATGCTATATTGATGTTTGGTTCTTAACACCGTAGCAACCCGAATGATGAAGGGAAAATTTATGGATGAGTTGGAAATTTAGTAAGGATTTCCACGCTCCGGGAATGATACAGGGGACTGCATGTAGACATGTAAAGGGGTTGGGATTTTGATTCACTAAGAGAGAAGAGTCGAGTATTCTAGAAGTATCTGAGTCAGAATAGAGTGAGAGGTCTCATTCAAGTTTTGTAATAGTTTTTCATGAATGTATTGTTTAGAGAGAAGCGAGATTTATGTATGAATTAGAGAAAGAGATATTAGTGCCTAGCAGATATTTGTTATGTTTTACTGATGGACTTAATGAATGAAATCCAAATTCCTTTCTCTCTACATTTTATGTGTTATTTATTGGTTGTATATGTGTTTAGCTTCTTTTGTATGGTAATATAGCAGTAAGTTATGAATAAATGAATGGTTATACTCCTTGGATCTTTCCTCTTTTCATAATTTTGTCACACCTATCACAAGACTTATGGTTTATGTGATTCTCATGGTGTCTCAGGTGAGACCTTCTCCAATTATTAGGGATTGAATATGCCAATACCTATGGGTTTTTTTTTGTCTCTCCTATCGAACCGTGGGTCTATAACCCCAAAGTGAACTAGAAAATCCAACAAATGGTTATGTTTACATGACCTGAAGGTTTTTTACTGAGTGTTGAAGGAAGTGAGGTGGAAACCCTCTAGGGAGGAAATACAATATTTTGTATCTGAGAAGGAGGAGGATTTCACATGACAAGAGACCAAGAAATTGGTGATTAATATCCAAATATAGAAACAATGGTACATATATACAAATTTTCATGAAATTGTATTTGTTAAGTTTCTTGATTTGTTGTATGAATGGGTAAAGAGGAGGTTGGCGATCAACATTTCTTGAGGAGTCCAAGAACCATTGGTCTGGGAGTATATTACATCCAATAGGATGATATCTCTGGATAAAAAGTGGGTTAGAGATATTAACTTGTAGTTTGACCAGGTAAAGGAAGAATAGATTGTTGAGTTCACCATTGAATACAATGAGTATTTTAGCGAGGCTAAAACAAAAATTATTGTCGACCCTAGAAAAATATTTTTTTGGAAGAGATCCCATTATGGATAAAGATGTTGTTTGTAGACAATGGGATAATGCACATGGATTCCAGTAGGATGATTGAGTAAAACCCATACGTGAAGGGGGAGGGGATTGAAATAAGGGGGGAAAAGAGAATATGGAGAGGATGGATCTAGCAGAAAGAATACATAAGAAATTGAGATTAGGTGAGAGGATAATGGATCTGGAAGAATAAAGGATAAGAAGAGATGATATATATGCAAGAAGAACTGAGATAAGGAGGTGCATCGAGAAAAAAAGTGATAAAGATAAAGAAATGGGTGAAGAAAGAGTCAAGTCCCAAATGAAGAGAAAAGAAAATGCACCAGGAGGGTGTGTGTGAGACAGTTCTATGCTAGGGAGAAGCACATAATAAGTTATGCCATTGAATAGATGTGACATTAAGAGTCGAGTATCTAAGGAAGATACCATAAGTAGTGGGAGTAGAATGGAGAAGATGAAGTCATACCCCCTTGGATATTTTGAGATGTAGTCACACAAAAGGAAGATAGGACACAAAGTAGTGGCACTGCAATAGAAGAATATGAAAATGGGGACCTCCAGGAAGGGGTGGATTCCTTGGTGATGGTCAATGGGCTTGCATTGCTAGAAATGGGAGAATATTTTAGATCCCTCACCAAAGAAGTTGAATTAGTATGGAGGAACCCCCTCTTTGAACCACCCCCTTGTGCATTTGTCATCAAGAAAAAAGGACCAAAAATAGTGTAGAGGTGAGCGAATTAGAAGAAGAAATATTTGAAGAGAGTGAAGGAGAATCCAAAGTCAATGATACTTCTCCAAGAAGAGCACCAATATCATTACCAGTTTCATTATCAACAACAATGAGTGGTCAGTCTAGAGGACACAATATTAGATCGGGTATGGAGAACCAATATACAATTATGAGTCTCATGTTTCATGGGACGGGAAGAGATTATGCAAATTAAAATTGGTTCACATTTAAATCCATTTGGTCCATGAAGAGAGTCATGGATAAAGCATCCAAGATTGTGTAGCTGGAAACCACCTTAAGCGATAGAGCTCTGACTTGGTATATGAAGTACAAAAATACTACACCAATGAGACAAGAAAGGTCCCTGACAGAGATAAAGAGAGATCTACTTAGGGATTTTCATAAACGTAAGTCAAATTCATGGTGCATCACTGAAGTAAAGGAGATCAAACAGTTAGTGGGAGAAACAGTATAGGATTATAACCAATGGTTCAATATTTTTTTTGATAGATTGAAATTTCAGTTACAAGACATCCAACGCAGAGAGTGATTTATTTCCGAATTCCTACAACACAGACAAGTCCCCCTCACCCAATAGAAGGTGAAAACTCAAGAAGAGACTGTGGAAATTGTAATGCGCCTAGAGGCTACACTAGGAGGTGGTGAAACATCAACAAGGTTGGTGCAAGTACAATCTCAACTCACCCATATTACCATGTAGTTGCAAGACATGGTGAAGGCTAAGGTGGTGTGTGAGCATGTCTGGTATACTATGTTTCACAAAGAAGGTCACCATAGGAAAAAGTGTCATACATTGGAGAGCTACATGGATATGGGCATGGTGAATCCAATTCCATAAGGGTCGCAGACTGAGTGGTGTGATGTTTACAGATAATGGAGACATATACCTCCCCGTTTCCCCACACTACAGAAATATCATAAGACTACACATACTCCATTTTGTGATTTCTACAAATTCATGGGGCATGATGTGAACAACTATCATTGACTTTGGTTGATGCAGGAGTACACTGCAGATGCCTTTCGTGTCCAATAGGAACAGAAAGGTGGTGACTATGGAGGTGGTGATAAATGAGGATATCAAGGAGGTTCGTGAGGAGGATATGGAAGAGGAAGAGGATACAGAGATGGAAAAAAAAGGCCACCCACCTACTTTAACTATGGATAATTAGGCTACGTATTGTGATTTTGTACCAATATACGTGCACTTGCTGAAAAAATGGGAAGAAAAGAAAGGACACTACAACATGCTCATGGTGGAGACACGTGAGGGATAGAACACAAAAGAAGAAGCAAATGTATGGGTGGTGACCCGAGGAAGAATTTGGATAGGAAAATACTTAGAGAAAGGAGAAAGCTCAGGTTAGAACTTGGAGGGAAAGCTTAGAAAAGTAGCTCAGCCACCTCCCAAGTTCAATGTTGCACATAAACAACAATTTTCATGTGAAGCAGAGAGGGCCCTGGAGGAGGATGGAGCACGTGAAAAATTACAACATGCCACACAAAAGTCACTAGATAAAACATGCATCCGTGAAGAGTTATAGTGAACCACAAAAATATATCTGGAGGAAGCCTTTGTGCACGAATAATTACAATGCGCAAGATAAATATCATTGGAGGAAGCTCATGTGCATGAAGAGATATAACATGCAACATAGAGGTCATTGGAAGAAGTCTGTAGGCGTGAAGAGGTAAAATGGGAATAACACAAGATAGTGGAGGAATAACATGTGCATGTTGAGATACAACAAAAGGCTTGAGAGGAGAAGTAGTGCAACACTTACCATGAGGTTGAATAAGAGAACCAAGTAAGTGAATTCTTTCATTGTTTCCTTAAAATGTTGAGCAATCCTACATCTTCAAATAAGTTAACCCACATGTTTACTAGATGCATGGGGGAATAAGACACCACTATAGTTATTTATGCCCCCTTACATGAATGGGACATGCGCCAGGTGTGCAAATAGAAGTGCATAGGAAGATAGTACAAGATGACAGCTAAACTTAGAAGCTATGATATGGACGGTGTTATGTTGGACCTAGGGTTCGATGTGAACATTTTGCTAAAGAAATATTAGGATTTGATGGGTAAACCAAGCTTGGTTTGGTCTGTCATTCAACTCTGATTTTCCAACCAATATAGAAGCTATTTGATTGGCAGACTGGAGCATGTAGAAGTGAGCATTGATGGGGTCAAGACTAAATTAAACTTCGAAGTGATTGAGATCATGGATGACTCAGATCCCTATCCATCTCTACTTAGCATTGACTAGTCATTTGATAACAATATAGTAGTAAACATAAAGCGACGAAAAATATCCTTAAAAATAGATAATTTGCATGTGGTTGTGCCACTGGATCCTAACAAAGGAAACATATACAACAATCCCTCGAATGATTATGTGTAGAGTTCAATTATAGAGAATGTCTACAACATCATAGGCCACATGGAGGATTATGTGATCCAACAACGAATGGTGAGATAAGTTGGAGAAGTGTAAACTGTTATGACAGAGATACATAGGATGCTATGGATATATGGAAAGACAAGTTGGATGGAGTATCAACCTAGAGATCCATGCACATCACTCAAATGGTGCACGAGATTGGCTCTGAATTCTATGACCTACCTTGGTTTGATGGCACATATTTAGTGGATATGTTCCTTGTATAGATGTAGGAGGTCTGAATGACCCACAAAATACAGGTCCTAGACATAGCACTAGAAGGAATATCCGTTCATTGGTGGGTAGCGCACCGCGAACATCAACGAGAATGGGTGCAGGTGGTAGAGTTGATTAAGGAAATATTTTGACCTGTGGTTAATCTCAAAAACTTATGTGTTCATGTGAAAGGTGTTGGATAGCTAAGAAAAATTATAATCCACAACGGGCTCACAAGACTTCCAACCATGATATACTAAAATGTAATCCCATTAAGTGAGTGCCCATGGAAAGAATTGAACCCACGGATGGGATGCACCCACAAGAGTTAAAACCAGTCCAACAATTGCTTAGTAGTCTGGCGTGAACTAACACTTCACCATGGCAAGGGTTAGAAAACAATATTTGGGTGAGGAAGCGTCCTGGTCGGCAAAGGATGGACGAGATGGGATGATAGACCCCGATTAGAGTAAGGGCGTGCAATAGATAGGTATTGTGCCCTAGTAAGTTATAAATTAGGTAGATTATTCATTTTCAAAGTAATAAATAGGAAGATTAGAAAGAAAGGCATAATAAAGTGGGACGTGGTAGGTCATGCCTAGACAATATTTTGCACGTTTGGGACATATTAAGGTTTAAGTGCCAGAAAAAAACCAAACGGATGGAATCAGATCTGGAAATTGACGTTTTGTAAAACGTTTTTTTAGTTCAAAGATGTATTTGACAGGTAGGTGCAACAATGGCATGTCAAAATTGATGGGTAAAAAAAAATTTAAGCCGTATATTTGATGTTTAATTATTTTAATTACACGTCATAAATTCGAGTAGAAGGATGGTTATAGTAGTTCTGGTTTACATGTGGAAGAGGGTGTTAGTAGTTGGTTTAGAGGTGGAGGAGGATTATACTTCAAAGTTGATGAGGGTTTTAGTAGTTGGTTTACAGGTGGAGGAGGGTTATACTTGAAAGTTGATGATCACTTCTTGACACTCTATGTTAACATATGAAATAGAATCCCATATAGAATCGAATAGACCTATTTTTTTTATCTTAATTAGAAGTACAAATCCTAATCTTTGAGAATACAACTCTACAGTGTTTAATGTAAAGATTAGATCATATTTTTATTCTTTATGTGATTTGCCATAGTGTTACTTTTCAAATTTAGAGTAATAGCTTAGCTTAAGGCTATATTTATGATCTAACAAAGTTCTTTAATAAATTTTATGTAGCAAACACTTTACTAATTCAATTAATATGGAACATTTATTGAAATTTTTATATTCATATAAATATATTTAATATATTTATATAATTTTTTATTGATAGTTTTATATTCATACAAATATATTTATATTTTTATATATTGATAGTTTTGGAATTTGGATTTTGTAAAAGTTAGGGTTATTATTCATTACACTATTTTATTCTCAATTATTCACATATATTTATTGCAAACATTTTAATTGATATATTTTAGTGGAAGATTTTCCATGTTTATTATTATGAAATTGATATATTTTAGTAAAGAGTTTTTAAAGTTTATAATTATGAATGTTTTTGTTGTTTTTTTTTAATGTAGAAAATTGTATTTTCAAAATTTAGAAAAGATAAAAAAATTATAATAAAAAAATTAATATATAATAACAAAAAAATTGGACAAATTTAAATTTAGATGAAAATTTGTAACACTAAAATTAACATAAAATTGTATTTTCAAAATTTAAAAAAGATAAAAAATTATAATAGTAAAATTAACTTATAATAATAATAAAAAAATAGACAAACTTAAATTTAGATGAAAATTTGTAATACTAAAATTAACATATAATTTTACACTCATAAATTTACATTAAAAAAAATGAAATAACTAACATGAAAAACAAAAACCAGTGATCAAATTTCTATTTGACAGGTAAAGAAAATTTGAAATTCCAAGCCTGGATGGAATGATGGGAGTTGATAGTTGGATTCCAGGACGCACATGGATGGATACCTCCCAGGTTTGCCTCCCTAGAAAAATGGATGACAAACCGCATGGATGGCTCTACATTCCCAAAAGTAGTGCCCCGAGGCAAGTGCTACGTTTGAATCCATTCACTATCACAACAATGGAGTCACCTACTACCATACAACCTCTCCCATTGTCGTATACAAAACTCCCATTAGCACAGGTACCATTGCAGGACTTGCAAAATTACATGACAGAAATTATGAATGAAATAGGGGAGTGACACGAGCTTCTCAGTCAATCTTATGCACGATTGAAATAGCATCATGATCAAGAAATGGTTGCACACAAAGACACTTGGGACAAGATGCAGCAAAAAATGCAGGTTCGCAAGGAGATAGAAGTCGCACACCAAGAGATCAAGGCACTCAACATGGCGGAGGTCACGACGCATACTTATACTAGAGCTTGATATGAGATGGCGCTCACTGCACACAGAGAAATTAATAATTTAGCTGACGAAATCTATGCGCAATTTCCTAGTACTGCAGATGAG
This sequence comes from Picea sitchensis, assembly GCA_010110895.2. Lineage (NCBI taxonomy): Eukaryota > Viridiplantae > Streptophyta > Pinopsida > Pinales > Pinaceae > Picea > Picea sitchensis. The sequence goes on from SNQJ01S0019756.1 coordinate 133,361, forward strand.
GCTTCAAACCTCCCCACACTATGCAAGTTGAGCAAGGTGAAGGAGAGAGTCTGGGACTTAGAAAAATAGAATATCGCGCTTTGAGAACAACTCAAACACCCTCCACCAGAGAATCAGGAGTTTCAACAGAGAACAGTCGTGGTAGAAGAGGAACTGAAAAAGGGGAGGAACGCATCACAGATTTCACAGGGATGGTCGGATATAGCTTCAAACTCTGGACACGCCTACAAAATTCCATAGAAATTTATGCTATCGATGATAATATCCGAGCAAATAAAGCCCATATCTCACAGCAGCAGCAAGCACTACCATGTTTACTCCTTGTTGAATAACAAGAAGCTATGACATCCATTTCCACAAAACTCTGAGAAATTACAGCAGCCCATACTGAACAGGAAACGCTTTCACACACCATGCTCAACGCAACATACAAAGCTCATATGTACTACAACCAATTGGTAGTTGCACAAGCCACAACATCCCCAATGGCAACACAGATGGAGCAAATCAACCTTCACTCACCAACAACCACGTTTACTAATATTGAGGATCTATGTAAATTGACATGTTGACTACACGAAAATTTTGACGATGTTGATGGTCACTTGCATTCATCCAAGAACTCATCAGAATGACATCCATCACTTGGGTAGTTCCTTAAAAAATGTCAACTTATAGTGTTGCGTGCCTATTGACACCTAAGGTTTTGAAGCAGTAGCTCAAGGAATCAATAAGAGACCCCATGCGAAAAGATCTTCAGGAATCATTGTAACTAATTTGGTAACAACACAAATGATCATGGGAAAAGTTATGGATGAGATGGAAAGTTAGTTAGGATTGTCATGCTTTATAGGGGGGACAACATGTGGACATGTAAAGGGATAGGGATTTTGATTTACTAAGAGAGAAGAGTCGAGTATTGTAAAAGTTTGTGAGTTCGAATATAGCGAGAGTTTTGTAATAGTAATACATGAATCTATTGTTCATGGAGAAGGGAGATTTATGTATGAATTAGAAAAAGAGATCTTAGTGCCTGGCACATCTCTGTTATGTTTTACTAATAGACTTAATGAATGAAATATGAATTCCTTTCTCAGTGCATTTCCTGTGTTATGGCTTGGTTTTATATGTTTTTACTTTCTTCTATATGGTAATATAGCAATAAGTTATGAATGAATGACTGGCTATACTCGTATATTTCATGTTTTCACAATTCCTTTGTACCCATCACAAGACTTATGGTTTCTATAATTATCATGGCATCTTGGGTGAGACCTTCTCCAATTCTTAGGGATTGAATATGTCAGTGCCTATGGCGTTTTGTTGGTCACTTCTATCCAACCCCAGGTCTATAATCCCATGGTGAACTAGAAAATCCAACATTGTCTATTCTACTTCTACACTCATGGATCACATGGATATTCAAGAGTTAAAAAAGGGTGTTTTAGAATCATGAGGAACAAATACAGTGCAACAAAACCTCCCTCTTTTCAATCACTACTAAAGTTCATGATAATGAGCATCAAATGGTATCCCAATTTTTTGTGATAATGGGTACTTTAGTTCATTAGAAATAGTAGATAGCCTCTTTAGAAGTGAATGTAGCATGATGAGAAACATGGTTATAAATCTGAGCAAGAACTAAAGTCAGGGACATCAAACGAAAGAATGTTAGTTAGCTCATCCCATGGGGATTTGAAAAAAAAGGATACTACACATCAGCTGGTTGAAAATATGAAGATCATAATGCAAGGCTTGGTTCATTCGAATCTTGGCTTGGATGAGGTTGTTAGTCATCATGTCCTTCATTAAGTGAATCTTTTTTATTGTTGTTATAATTCTAGGAGTCTTTTATATAATCTATAGTAGCATGAAATATTGGAAAAAATTGCCAAAAAACATATGCAAAGTTTTGTATCGGGCATCTTGTGAGGTGCAAACTCTTCTTAAATTTTGTACATGCAATATATGTAACTATGTTGTTATCTAGGATACAACTTTTATTTTAAAATAAAAATTCTTCTAATTTCACTTTATATATATATATATAATGTTTCTACTTGATCAGAAGATGCTCGAGCATGGCGATCTCCCATATCCAACATTATTGGTTAGGTCTCCTTTTTGTTCAACACTTAGAATGAATTTTTTCCTGCAGTAGAAAGGAAGAAGAATATGAATGACAAACCAGAAGTAGGAAGAATAATATTTCTTTTTGGGTTTCTGAATACAACCGAGGATCAATATCCCTTTTAAGAACATAGGGAAAGTAGGTTAATTACTTTGTTGTTTGTCGTATGAAACTGTCCTCAAGATCTTCTTTAGACCTTAGGGTCTACTGTTACAAGAATCTTGTATTGTTCGTCAAGCATCTTCAATAACTCACTGAAATGGATTTCACAAGGATATTTATTCTTCATATACCCTCCTTGTGCCATTTTTGGTGCTCTGCCTTACTAATTAGAATGCAGGAGCTGCTAGCGACAATTGTTGTTAGATTCCTGCACTTCCTTCTATGCCTCAAATCACCTATATCATATATGTATTAAAACCTTCAATAAAAGTGGATTACTAGTGAATCAATCTCAAAAACATAGTGGATTAGAAGCATCCTTATTTAGCATGATGATTCCAAGTCCATACTAAGCCTATAGTGTTATGTCCTTAAGCCGCTCCATGAGGAAGATAATGAGGACCTCTAATCTATCTAATTCCTTACAATGCCCCTCTGCACCTTCCAATAAGCATAAACTGCTGCATTTGGCATGGTTTATATATATATATATATATATATATATATATAGAGAGAGAGAGAGAGAGAGAAGAGAGAGAGAGAGAGAGAGAGAGGAGAGGGGCGGGGTGGGGGGTGGTTCTTAGTTTTGAATATGTCAAAATTCCTCTTAATTGTTTAAAGGTTTTTGCTATATACATCATATTATATTATAGGAAAATTACTAAAAAAACTACATATTCTTACAATTTCCAAAGAAGTTAAGAATATTCAATAATAAAACCTTTTTTTAATTGAAACTTGGAAATATTATATTAAAAGTGTTCTACCAAAGTTAAACAACAAAGCACATGAAAAGTGTTCATATAGAGTGTCATACAAAATTGGTGGATGTCCTGAGCAACATAGAAAGGTTTGTAAATTATTTGAAAAAACATTATAAATTAGCGAAACACATGATGGATTATATCCTCCTCCTAACCTAGATTGGAGGGGACATAATTATGTTGTTCAATTTCCATGTCATCTTTTAGTCGATGTACTTTATCCTCCTCCTTTAGGTCTTCTTGTGAAAATTTGATTGATGTCCTTTGGTTTGAAGCTATGGAATGGAAATCTTTGCTAAGGTTGATGACCATGTTCCTTAACATGCTAAACACATCTTCTAAAGCACTAATTTTTTGTCTTTGTTGAACTATGAGATTCATAATTGTCACATTCTTTGTAGGACATTGATGTTCATTCTCCTGGACCTTGGAGGTCACTAAGAAAAGAGAGGATATGTTACATTGGATTGAGTCATTATGCCTTCAAAGAGTTCTACAAATCTCTTGAATGTCTCTAAATTCCATGATTTATAAGGGGATATCTATGTCAATCTGTAACCATTCTAATTAGGACTATCTCCAATGCATGGGGAAACTCTTCTACTCCACAAACCTGACAAAAATATAGCCAGAGCATTGTGCTTCTAGATCTTTCTAAAACCCAAATTAATATTACCTACATATCCAATCCCGAATAAGATCAATGAGGCATATCCCATGCATTTAAAGACCAAACCATTGATAGATAGAAGTTGATAATTATAGAGGTTCAATGAGCCAAAGAGAATGTCATGAAAGAGAAGAGAAAGGGGGAAAAACTACATGTAAATTGTTGTTTGTTCCAAATTCAAAACCCCACAATTATTTCCAAATACCAAACTCCAAATATGTTTTGGACACCAACTCCCCTTGAAAGTAATCCAATAAAAAACCTAAATGTGGCAATATTCATATTGAATTTCCAAAAAACTATCTAGAGAACAAAGAGGATATTACCATCTGGGTTCGAGACTGGTTGAGAATACTAATGTTGTGAATTCCAAGTCTAGACTACTATATTTTCCCACTTCATTAGTGAGAAGCCATAGAAAAGATTTCAATATACAAGACATTGGCTAATTCCCACATTCAAAGGAGATGAGGCCATGTCCTTCCAAATCCCCTCCCCATGCTTGAGGACTGATACAAGAGATGGTGACACATGTGTTACTTAATTAGGATGAGACATGGCTTGAATTCATAACCCTAAATATTTAATGCTCAGGGAAATTAAATGTTGGAATAGCCCCCCATTTGTTTTCAAAACTCCTTGATTGAGACTGGTGGCTTCATTAGCCAACAATTCATCTTGATAATTGAGTTATCTGAGTAGCTAAAAGAATTAGAATCTATTCAAGCTATAAACCCCCTTTTTTATTTTATATGTGATCAATGCAAGCTAACTATCTGACCGAGTTGATTTCTTCGCCATGATTTTAATAATGACACTTGAATCTCCAATTATGATCAAGGATTTTATATTGGATTCGAAACCTATTCCGTAAGGGGAATTGAATAAATGAAACCTTCATTGAGGAGATTATCTACCTTAGCTTTTATGGCCACTTCCTAGTCTCAAATTTTATCAGACATGCTTCATATTAGGATAAGTCTTTATTTCATGTTCAATCATTTGAGGGTCTATCTTCATATGACGTCCAATAAAAAACATCATGAAACTCCTTAAATAAGGTGGTATAATCACAGATATCTTCAGGAGAACACTCTGCACCAATGAGCACATTTTCTATGACATTGGGATCATTTGATATGTTGATAAGGATCGTTTCCAAAATATTTTCCATGTTCCCTTCTAATCCAGATGGATCTTGGTGGCCATCCACCTTTTCCACTGAATCACCATTTTGAGGCTGTGGTTTTGATAAACCATGATATTCGCCCTTTTGATGGGGAATGGAATGCAATGTCATCTTCATTTGTTAATTACAGACATCATGTAATGATTTCATAGTGGTATTATGTACATGCCTACAACATAGCGTTAATGCACCGAATCCCATTAGAACTCCACAGTTAAGCATGCTCAAGCTAGAGTAGTACTGGGATGGGTGACCACCTAGGAATTCCTAGTGTTTTACATGCCTATGGAATTTTATAAACTTAGTCCAATTTACCCACATGCATCATAGGAATTGTTCTCCTCTCACTCTCTCATATATAATTGAGGTGAATGAGGCCCTTTAAGCATGCAATGGAGTGTGATGTAAAGCTTGTTTTGAATGAAGCATATCCAACATCTCTTTATTTTCAGAGATAGACTAGCCCATTATGCCAGTTTGTGTTCTACAATGTTTTCCTCTCTTGTTTATTAATAGAAGTTGTTTTTCACTATATTTTTGTGTTCTTCACATTATCTCTATGTATTTTCTTGTTATATATCGATTATATTTTTGTCTTCATGTCATTCTCAAAATAATCAGAATCGGTGGTATCAGAGCAGACTGATCTTTGTTGTTTCTTAGAGAAGGTCCCTTACGAGGTATGGGTATAAAGAGTTGGGTCTCAAGATAGCTTTTCTTGTGGACAACTGCTCTCGCCAGCCCAAGAAACCTCCCATGGTGGAAGAAAAGAGAGATGATAGAGAAGGAGATCATTTCAAGACATTGCTTGAGGAATCCCTCGTGCGACAGAGGAACGAGATGATGGACAAGTTTTCTCATATCCTTCAAAGACTACCGATGGTAGTGTGAAGGCATCTTCGAAGAAGCCATTTTGCAAGTGCGACATCCTTCAAGGTATAAGTCAATTTTGATAACCAGTTATTTGAAGGCCAGATAGATGTAGATGATCTAGAAAAATGGTTGAATCTTCTAGAAGGTTATTACTCTGTCCAAAAAAATTCTGATAGTGAAAAGATCACCTTCACGCTCCTTAAATCCCTTCCCCATGTCAATGCTTGGTGGGAAGGTTATTGGGAGAGGTACACCACAGATGAATCTACACTGTTTGGGAGAGAACCCACTTGAGCGACCTCTATAGATGCCTAAAGGAGGAGTTCTACCCTATCAGAAAATATGATGACCAATACATGAGATGGAAAAATCTGCGATAGAAAGAGACCAGACGGTGTCGGAGTACACCAACATATTTCATACCTTACGCTCAAATATGGGTATCAAAGACTCCGAGCGGCACCTGGTTTTGAAGTACCGGAATGGTATACACAGGTACATCCAAACAGATATGGATTTATTAGACATCTCCTCACTGGGATATGCTTATCGATATGCAATCAAAATTGAGCAGAAATTCAAGTAGCAGAGTAAGTGGGAGAAGCATGGAAAAGGAAAATCTAACTCACATAATGAAGGACAGAGCAAGGAAGTCCAACCTCAAGAGATCCAGTCCTAGATGCAGGAAAACAAGGGTAATGGGAAGTCTAAGAAAGACACTAGAAAATGGTGTGAGTTCCACAATAGCCCTTGGCACAACACTGATGAATGTCTTTCAATACAATGATTGGTGGCCAAAATCAAAGACAAAGAGTCGAACCCTGACTTGGACCCTAATTCAGAAAATAATAAAAGGAGACAGATCATTGATGCAGAACCCGCTGCTACTGTCACAACTACAACAATCCAACCATAAGAGGATCCTAAGGATGGTGAGCAAATCTTCCATTCACAAATGCGGGTGAAGGGGACCCCACTTCATTTTATTGTTGATAGCGGAAGCCAAAAGAACATCATCTCAAAAAGAAATTTCAAGCAGTTGGATTTTCCAACAACACCACACCCGCAGCCATACAACATCTGGTGGCTTCACCAGGGTCAAGATATTTGTGTCAGTCAGCAGTGTCTCATGTCCTACGACATCAATCCCTTCAAGGATGTGGTATTGTGTGATGTTTCCCCACTGGAAGTCTATGATGTTCTATTAGGCCAACCATATATGTGGAGGAATCATGTTGTTTATGAGTCTTGACCCCGTAGCGTCATTGTTACTTTGGAGGGTCAGTTATAGAATATACCAGATGTAGTTTCGACTTTTGTCCCACAAAAACAATGCCACAAAGTAATCTCTCATTGTACAAAGTTTAGCCTCTTCACAATATGTTCAGAAGGTGAACAAAAGGACACGACAACCACTGTAGCCTCAACCCAAGACCTTTCTATCCAGTAGAAATAGATCAACAAGATTGTAGAAGAGTACCAAGAAGTTCTTGTTGCACCTATGGGGGTGCCTCCACACTGCCCAGTCAAACACGTTTATAAAAAAACCCTTCATACTCTTCATGCTGCATCTTCTGTAATATCCTTAGGCCAAACCCAATTGTAAATGTAAAATGAAAATGTACTTAAGTTGGTGAGCTGTTTAATATCATTTTTTGTATGCACCTTTCATGGCATAGTGCACACATGTATTGTGCAGTGAAATGATGAAGTGTACACATTCCAGGATACCACACGCAACAACTTAAGTGCGTGCAATTTTGAGGCCAAGGATCCCTTGTGTAAATGTTGTGTTTTATAGGCTGGTGAGCTAGTTTTGTGATTATTAGGCCAAAGAGCCTAGATGTTAAAGTCCAGTGCACCTACTTTTGTATTTGTCTCAGCATTAATATAAAATGCATCACTGTTTGCAGACTGACCACGATAAAAGATTATGGGGAAATAAACTCCACTAGTTAGGGAAAGGGTGGGGGCTAAAAGTTAAGGAAACGGGATAAGCTAGGGAGATTAAGCCAAAAAGGAATATTATATTAATATTTCTTAAAGTATAAAGTATGGATAATTATTTTATCCTAAGTTCTAAGGATGGGGACAAGTGGGCCAAAGTAGCTCCCAACATGACAAGTGTCAAGTTGGGGACATGCATACATATTGTTTGGAATTAGTTCATTTTCCCATTTTTTCCATCATTCCTTCCATCATTCAACCATGATTCCATGACCATTTCACTCATGCAATCATTTATTCTTCATACCTTCCTGTCATTGTACCAAAACTTGTATCCATAACCATAACATATTGTGTAGTTGGTTGGCGAGTAGTCAGGCTCGTGGGATATTGAAGAGGCGAGTTGTCAGGCCCGTGAGAAGTTTCTCTCTGGGTGAGATAATTGTTGGGAATTGTTTTCCTAAAGCTGCTAAACTACAGCTACAGGACTCGGAGACTTCCTGTCCGGCCTGTCGCTGAAGCCCGGAAAGGAAGTGGGGTAGCCGAAGGACTGTTGAGCAAACAAGGGGCACACTTCCTGGGGTGGGATAGGCATGTAGGGAATGAGGGACTGTAGGTTGTTAGTTTGAGTTGGCACCTATGACAGAGCTTTTCATGTTGTCTGATATCCATTAGCCTGGTTAGGAATCCCTTTACCCGGGTGGAGTTTAGTCCTAGCTCGGGGGTGACCCACTATTGAGAGTGAT
>SNQJ01S0019757.1:13277-42106 GCA_010110895.2 Picea sitchensis
GGAAAAAAATGTTGAGTGGCCAAAAGTGACCTACTCAGATGTCTGCAACCTGCTGCTCTGTGGGGCAGTACTGCAGTGAAATGACTCTATCACGGATCACCTCGCGGATGTAATGCATGTGAATATCGATGTTCTTGGTCCTTTGCCTCTAAACTGGATCAATCGATATCTGAATGGACCCCTGATTTTCACAAAATATGACAGTCGGAAGTGGATACTGAATACCAAACTCGGAGAGAAGCCCCTGCAACCAAATAGCCTGTGTAGCTGCATTCACTACACCTCTATACTCTGCCTCTGTTGTAGATAAATAAATCATGGATTGCTTCTTGCTAGACCAACAGAATGGCCCTGAACCAAAGGTGGACTTGTGGTTTGTACCATCGCCAGCCCAATCAGAATCTGTGTACCCAATCAATGAAAGTGGGCAATCTGCAACATAAAAGATACCAAAACTAGGAGTACCTTTCACATATCTAAGGATTCTCTTTGCAGCTTTTTAGTGAAGCTCATGAAGCTCCTGCATATATCTGGAACAATCTCCTACTACAAAAGAGATATCAGGTTGGGTGTGAGTGAGATACAACAAACTCCCAACCAACTGTCGATACAATGTACTGTCCACCAAAGGTGTAGTACCCGCATCCTCAAATCTGATCCCTGAAAGAAAGGGAGATGTTGTTGGTTTGCATTCTGTCATATGCAAGCAGACAAGTAGATATGATGCATACTTAGACTATGCCATCTTGATCCCTGAAGTAGACTAAGAAACTTCAAGACCAAGAAAGTAGTGCAACAATCCCAAATCTGTCATGGAAAATCGATCATGCAATGCTGATTTTGCCGAATCAATAGCTGAAGTAAGGTTCCCTGCCATCAATAAGTCATCTACATAAATTACTATCAGCAAAAGGGAATCATCATGTTGCAGCAAATAAACATTCAGATCAGATTTGCATATAATGAATCCAATGGAAAGCAGGAAAGAATCCATCTTTGCATACCAGGCTCTGGGAGCCTGTTTTAGGCCATACAAAGATTTCTTTAATCTGCAAATGAGGGAACAGTTCTAAATGTATCCCTATGGCTGCTCTATATAGATCTCCTCCTTGAGATATCCATGAAGAAATGCACTCTTCACATCCATGTGATGAACTTCCCATCTGTGAGAAGCGGCAATGGCCAAAACTAGTCGAATGGAGTCCATTTTTGCAACAGGTGCAAATGTCTCTATGTAGTCTATGCCATGTACCTGTGAGTATCCTTTTGAAACAAGTCGATCTTTGTACTTTCTGATCTCACCATCTGCAGCAATCTTTGTTCGATATATCCATCGACATCGAACAAGATTTCTTCCTTTCGGAAGTGGAATCAAGTCCCATGTGTTGTTGTCCATAAGAGCAAAGTACTCTTCATCCATGGCAGCCTCCCAAAGTGGGTTTCCAGCAGCCTCAGAGTGTGACTGTGGATCTGAACCAAGTGTCATATAGCAATGTATGGGCAGCAATGGTTCTGTGGCAGCCAGGGCTTGAGGAGCCCTAAAAAACTGTGATCTAGTCCTTCTTGTATCCACAGGATCACCGACTAGTTCACCCGCATCTTGCAAGGTTTTCTTTGCCCAAGTTGGCAACTGAGTTGGAGCAGCCATGACCTGATCCTCATCCTCTATATCAGACCCAAAAGGCTAATTTGAAGTGCTCAAAGAAGTTTCTGACTCCTCATCAGTGACAATAAGAGGTTCCTCGGTAGGGTCTTCTGAAAAATCATGCAGTGATTTTTCTTCAAACTTCACACTTCGAGCTAGAATGAACTTTTCAGTGTGAGAGTCCAAAAACTATATCCTTTGACACCTTTAGGATATCCAACAAATATGCATTCAACACTTTGAGGCTCCAAAGCCTTCCTCTTATTTTTCGGAATGTGAGCCCATGCTGGTGAACCAAAAATGCGAAAGTGCGACACTTTCGGTTTCTTACCGGTCCAACATTCAAAAGGAGTGGTGCCTTTGAGTGATTTGTGAGGAAATTAGTTCTGAATGTATGCTGCACAATTAATAGCTTCAGCCCATAGCTTGGGAGCTAATTATTTCGACTGTAGCATACAATTGGCCATCTCTTTTAAGGATCGATTTTTCCTCTCCGCAACACCGTTCTGTTGTGGTGTATATGGCACTGTGTGTTGTAGTTGTATACCTGCATCAATACAAAGTTGCTACACATCTTTGTTGACATACTCCCCCCCATTATCAGTACAGAGTATCTTAATCTTACACCTAGACTCATTCTCAGCAAGTTCTTTAAATTCTATAAGGCATTCAAATACTTCCGATTTTAATTTCAAAAAAAATACCCAAGTAAAGTGAGAGAAATCATCTATGAAGGTGAGTACGTATCGAGCCTTACAGATTGAAGGCTGCAGGAATGGGCCCGTGATGTCACTATGAATCAGCCCAAGAGGTGAAGAATCTCTTTGTGCCTTCCCTTTGTCAAACTTTTTCTCTGGATGCTTGCCAAGAATGCATCATTGACATACACCGCTTGTGAATTTAATAACTGGCAATCCTTCTACCATGTTTTCCTTGCTGAGTTGATGCAAGTACTTATAGTTTAGATGGACAAATATTTCATGCCATAACCTACTGATATTATTATATTGTGACAAAAATACAGTGCTAATATATTTAGGAACAAAGTGGGAGAAGAAATACAAACGAGAACCGTGATCTGCAATTCCATGTGCAAGCCGTGAGCCTGTGGAAATGTCGGTAATCATTGCGGAGTCTGGAGTGAACTCCACCTTCCTTCCAGAGCTGGAATGAGTGATCTGATATATCGAGAGAAGATTTGTGGATAGTGAGGGAACATGAAGCACATTTTTTAAGCAACCCCCTTCAAGATCAATAATTCCTTCTCCGCACACCTTTGTGGGTGTGGCATCTCCCAAGTAAATTGGGGATCTGGTGCTTTCTTTGATGGAGGAAAATTCATCTTTTGATGCAGCCATATGGTTCGATGCACCTGAATCAAGGATCCAAGCCGATGGAGTGGATGTGACAGCCATTAAAGCATGACCATCATGTGCTCTCCCTCCCTTTCTGTTATCATCTTTCTTCTTTGCATTTTCGGGCAATGTGAGATTGTGTTGCTGCAATTGCTTAGCCATCTCAACTATAGTCTTCCTCACGCAATTTTATTCGGGATGAAAACCTTTGAAATAGTAGTTGCAAAGTGTTCTTTCCTTCTTCTTCTTACCCTTAGGCTCAAAAGAGTTCTCTAAAGATTGTGAGGATCTCTCCTTCTTCGATTCAGAAAATTTACCCTTTCCTTTTTGCTTGTCTTTTCCACTGCTCTTTGGAGCATCTGTAGCCGCAAGTGCTTGGTTCTTGGAATGCTTGATGGAACCCATTTGGACTAACTTATCTTGCTTTTGAGTCAATGCTGCAATGAAATCATTCAATGGAGGCATTTTCCATGTTTCCTGAGTCAATTTAGATGCTTGAAAAGATGATACAAATACGAAATATTCAGGGCCTAATTTTGAGAGAATTGAAAGGATGAGTTGATCTTCCTCTTTCTTGACTCCACATGAATTAAGTTCAACGAGGAGGGATTTGAACTTGGTGAATAATTCTTCCAGGTTGTTGAAATGAACTGGACTTAGGGATATGAGTTCATTCTCCAGTTGATGCACTCTCATTGCATCCCGCTTGCCGAATAGTCCTTCCAATGTGGTCCAGACCACATCGGGAGTAGTGGATCCATTGAAATGAAAGAGGATATTTCTGGAAATTGATAGGAATATCATCCCAATTGATTCATCTAATTTATTGAAATACTTGATCTTCTCCGCTGCAGCAGTCGGTTCTTTCTCCGTTCCCATTGTTACCCTGTAAAGCCCTTTGCTTCAGAGGAGCAAAGAGATCTCTGTCTTCCATTCGAAGTAATTGAAAGGATTTAGAACGAGTTTTGTGGGATGAGAGAGATGATCCATTGCATCTTGCTACGCCTCCTGGTGATCTATACCTGCAAATAAAACCGTGTACAATCCACTATATTCAATCTAGCTCTAATACCATGTAGAATTCCTGCAGAAACCYCGATAGATTTAAAATTCTAGTTAAATTGAACACATACAATTTGTTGATATTCAAGAGATGAGAGAAWTTTTTTTCTCCATAAATCAGAGAATTATATTAATAAAAAATGAATATACATGAGCAAATATCCTCAAAAAGAAGAGAGGAGGTGAATATATAGAATTTCCAACATAGAAATTCTAGTAAAAAAAAGCTAGAAAAAGATAAAATAGGTGTCATAGGCTAAGGGAGACCACATAGTTCGACCTAGACCACTAAAGACACATGTCACACACCCATTAATTCCCACAAGAGTCAAGTGATGCGCATTGTCTCACTTAAGCTCACTTAACTGACAAGAGAAGCAGTTCCAACTCACTTAACTGACCCGAAATARCAGTTACTAATAATAGTAATGACAAAAATCATTAATTAAGGAATAAATCTCTCACTCAAAGAGGAGGTGCACATTCCCCAATAATGGATGAGTTTTTGCATGGGGGAGTTGGAATAAATCATGAATAAATCAAGAAAATCAAGAATAATTCAAGAACCGGGAGTTGAGTCTTGATCTAAAAATAGCAGTTTTCCCTAAAATCTAGGGATGAGGCGCCCTTCTTCTCTATGTGGCCAAATTAGATGAAATAAAGTGTGATGGAATGTATTAACCAAGATCTAGGAGTCTAAGCTAGGTATAAACTAATGTAAGTTAGGGTTATGCTCCAACATCTTCCCATAGAATCATCGAAGGATTCTGATCATGTATTATTGCATTGGTTGCCTCAATGATGGTTCTATTCTTCCTCTTTCTCAAATAGTTTTGACTCCCTCTGAAGGATAGACATCTTCCTTTGTTGTTAACCTGTTTGGAACAAGAAAACAAAAGAAACCAACACAATAATATCTCCTAAAGGAGAATAATGAGTATATTTATAGAATCAAAACAGTTTAAGGATTGTTGTCACAGCTACAACAACTACTTGTAATGTAGCAAACTTTTAGAAATATAGGTTAGAGGAATGAAAATTTCAACAATCAAACCTGGAGTCTTCACTTCTAGTGTGTTGTTACTATGAATGCACTGAGATCCCTTTAGATCCATGACTTCAGTAAAAGGTTCCTTCCTCCTGCAATTACCCTCATGGTAATGATACACATAATATATATACAAGTGCATACCTGAGGGTGATGATATGATTTCTCCAATGGCACCTGGTTGATCTATGTCCTCTGGGATCTTTCATGAAGAAAGTAGTCACGGTCTCACCTTTTATCATCTTGTTACTTTGAAGTTGGCCTTTCTATGTAAGAGCTTGTGTAGATGATTGATCCGGATTATTTTCGGCACGAAATGAGAGCAGAGATATAATAAATAAATGCACAGAGATATCGCAGATATTCAATAATATAACAGAAATGTATCAGAGATGCAACCATAAACACATATATACAGTAATACATTATTTCTATTAATCAAAGAAATGTACAAAGACTGTAAAAATGTAGAGTGAAAGACTCGCTAGAATGGTGGCAGCTTATCTCTGAGAAGAGATGTGGCGGCTACTCGCATTCGCAATAAGATGATTACAATGAGGCTCTGAAATCCTTTTTACAACAAACGGGAATGTCAAAAACCCTAGACATCCAAAAACCTAACCCTAGGAGATGAAGCGCCAAAAGTCATGTGGGCCCCGTTTGGGTAAGTTAGTACATTAACTTCCCGGGGTCGTAACTTTTGCATACGATCTCCATTTTAGGCGTATGATAGCTCGGTGGAAAGGTATCATCGAGGATATTCATTTTGGGGGCTCAATCATGCCGCAAGCTATCATTGAGAACCTCGATCTCGAAAAACCTTCATTTGGGCCCTCAAAATGGCCTTAGAAGTTAAAAACTACTAAAAATAGTAAATTGCCAGAAAATTGTTTTGAGCCAGTCGGAAAAGGTGTGTGGCCACCGATATCCACCTGGATCAATCCTCCCTCCTTAGGAATCAATGGTCTCCATTGCATTGAGTTCCCGGGGGAGAGGGAAAAGCATTTGCTGAATCTGCATCTTGGTGAGTTGCTTGCCTTGCTGGAGACGTCACACTGTTCAGTTTGTGGAAGTCTGTCATGAACTTGTTGAGGCTGAGGTTGTTAAACAAGTCGAGATACATGAGAGGATGGTGTGCAGAAGGAATCTTTGCACTTTTCTGCAGCTTTGTCGACCTGCTTCTGTTGGATAGAAGGTGCTTGGGGTGAGGTTGTAGTGGTTGCTGTGTCCTTCTGTTCTCCTTTTGAATAGATTGTGAAGAAGTTGAATTTTGCAGTATGAGATACTACCTTGCGGCACTTTTTAGGTGGAATAGTAGTCGGAACTACCTCTGGTATTCTATAGAGATGACCCCCCAGAGAAACAATGACACTGCGGGGTCAAGACTCATAAACAACATGGTGTTTCCACATATATGGTTGGCCAAAGAGAACATCACAGACATCCAGTGGGACAACATCACATAATACCTCATCCTTGAAGGATTGGATGCCATATGACAATCGACATTGTTGGTTGACATGAAGATCGCGTCCTTGGCGAAGCCACCCAATGTTGTATGGCTACGGATGTGGTGTTGTTGACAATCCCAACTGTTTGACGACCTCTGTTGAGATGAGGTTCTTCTGGCTTCTGCTATCAATGATAAAATGCAGCGGGGTCCTCTTCACCCACATCTGTGAATGAAAAATGCACTCCCCTTCTTCAGGATCTGTTGGTTCTTCTGGTTGAATTGACGCGGTCATGACAATAGCAGTGGGGTCTGCATCAATGATCTGTCCTTTACCATTATTTTCAAAATCAGATTATGAATCAGGGTTTGGCTCCTTGTCTTTGATCTCGGCCACCAATGACTGTTTTGAGCGACATTCATCGGTGTTGTGCCAGGAGCTTTTGTGGAAATCTCACCATTTTTCGATGTCCTTCTTTGTCTTCCTGTGACCCTTATTTTCCTATGGCTTGGACTGGTTTTCAAGAGACTGTTTGTTAGGGTCGTCTTTATCAAACTTTGGTTGTTGCGGATTTGCAGACCCGAACTCTCGTTTGTTCTGGTGCTTAAATTTCTGTTCGATTTTAACAACATATCGATAAGCACCACCAAGTGATGAGATTTCCAGAAAATCCATTTTAGTTTGGATGTATCTGTGTAGAGCCCCACGGTATTTCAAAACCAAATGTTGTTCGGAGTCTTTGATACCCAGATTGGTGCGCAAGGTATGGAAGGTATTGGTGAACTCCAGAACTGCTTGGCCCCTCTCTTGCCGTAGTGTGGTCCATCTCATGTATTGGTCCTCATAGTTTTCAATAGGGTAATACTATTCCTTTACCACATCCACAAAAAAATCCCAAGTGGGCTTGGCCCCATATATTCCAGAATCCTCTGTGGAACTCTTCTCCCAGTAAGTTTCCCACCAATGTTTGACATGGGGTAGAGCCTTAAGGAGAGCGAATATGATCTTTTCTTTGTCGGAAAAATTGTGAACAGAGAAATAACCTTCTAACAGATTTAACCATTTATCTAGGGCATCCGCATCTATCTGACCTTAAAATATAGGAATATCAAAATTAACCTGTACCTTAAAAGACGAGGTGCCTCCAAAGTGGTTGCTTGATGAAGATGTGCCTGATGCTATCGGGAGGCGTTGAAGGATGTGGGAAAAATTCTCCATCATTTCATCCCTCTGTCGCGTGAGAGCTTGCTCAAGCAACAGACTTATAGGATCGTCTGCTCCGTCGTTTTTCTTTTCTTCCACCATTGAGGGTTTCTTGGGTGTGCGAGAGTGATTGTCCTTAAGAGAGACAAGCTCGAGACCCAACTTGCTATACTCGGACCTCATCGGGGACATGCACTGAAAAAAAATGATCAAGAACAACCTGCTCTGATACCACTGATCCAGATTATTTTCGGCACGAAATGAGAGCAGCAATATAATAAAGAAATGCATAGAGATATCGCAGATATTCAATTATATAACAGAAATGTATCAGAGATGCAACCATAAACACATATATACATTAATACACGATTTCTATTCATCAAATAAATGTACAGAGGCTGTAAAAATACAGAGTGAAAGACTCGCTATAATGGTGGCAACTTATCTCTGAGAAGAGATGTGACGGCTACTCGCATTCACAAGAAGATGATTACAATGAGGCTCTGAAATCCTTTTTACAATAAACAGGAATGCCAAAAAACCTAACCCTAGGAGATGAAGCGCCAAAATTCATGTGGGCCCCGTTTGGGCAAGTTAGTACATTAACTTCTCGGGGTCCTAACTTTTGCATACGATCTCCGTTTTAGGCGTATGATAGCTCGTTGGAAAGGTATCATCGAGGAGATTCATTTTGGGGGCTAAATCATGTCATGGGAAACCATTGAGAACCTCTATATTGAAAAAACTTCATTTGGGCCCTCAAAATGGCCCCAGAAGTTAAAAACTGCTAAAAATAGTAAATTTCCAAAATTGCCAGAAAACTATTTTGAGCCAATCGGAAAAGGTGGGCGGCCACCGATATCCACCTAGATCAATGATTGGATTCCTTGTCTTGTCATTATCTTCCTTCCATTCATCAATAGTTGTCTCTGGTAAACTTTTTGTATCACCCACAATAATTTTTCTTCTAAAGTATTGTATTCCAGCAACTTGAAGTTACTTGATCCATCAAACTTATCTTCCATCATAGTTTTGTTCATCATATTTTTAGATTCTTCACAAACCCTTGTTAACTGGGCTAGAAAATGTAACGGCTAGTCTAGGCTAGCAACCTTAGGTTTTGTTGGGCTTATGACTACCAAAAATAAGCCTTGAAAGTTAGAAGAATACAGGTAATCTTGCAGGCTTCTTCAAAGAGCTACAGAAACCATAAAAACAAAAATCTACAGAAAATTGCGAAACCCTAGAAATCGTAGGGAAATTTTTTCAAAATGCTCGAAATTTCACTCTAAGAGTCTCTGGAGGTGCGCTGGAGAAGGCCGTACTCTCCTATGCCAAAATTTGCCTCAACGTCCAAGTTTTAGGGGTTGAAACACCCAAAAGAAGATGACGGTACGAAATTTGTGGGAACCCTAGGAAGGTCGTACGGTTTTGCAAAAGTGGAGGGATGACTGGTAAAATATTGTAGCTTATGCAATGGGTTCTTCAAGACCTATGCTATGATACCATGTTTATTTTTTAATAGACAAGATTAAGCATGGAGTTCATTCCATTTTAGCATTTAACTTAACCATAACCAATAATGTTGCAACAACTAAGATCACAAGAAGAAACACCATGCACAAGAACACAAGAAGTATCCTGGGAAACCCTTCTCAACAAGGGAAGAAAACCCGACCAAATCCTTTGCTATATTCTTCAAGAGAAAGACCTTCACCACCAAGAAAACCTAGCACACAAGAGGGTTCTCACAAACCCTAGTAGACTAGCACCCAAGAGAGGTGCACACTTTTCCCAAGTAGATGTACTTGCTGAAATTTCCAAACTCACACAAAAGATATGATTCCTCAATGGGGAATTTACCTTTACTTATATTAGACTTGACCTGTCAACATAAGTGTCTATTGGCACAACAGGTCCAACCTCTCTATCTCATATTATAATTAATATTAACCAGATTAATTATCTTTTACATTAATTATCAATTACATTAAGGTGGGGCCGACCTATACCCTTTACATTACAATTAAGGTTACAGGCAGGTTTGACTCTTTGAACAATATAGAAAGGGATCTTATACACCCACTAGTGCTCATCCACTAGGGGCACATCCATAGGGATGTCCATATCTTTGGCTCACTGCATTACACAAAAGAACCACTTCTTCACTAGTGCTCAGTCATTAGGATCACATTCACCTGTGCTCGTCCACATGCATGTCCACTAAACAGATCTTCTTTCCCACTACATTACATAGGAGATTCATTTGGAGTTTCTCATCAAATCTCTGCTCAAAGGAGTCTAATACATCATCTTCATTTCTGTCTCATGACAATGCACCCAACACTTTGGGATTTCACAAGTTCACCTTGTGCTCAGCCACAGACACGTCCAACTCTACAGATCTCCTTTCTCATTACATTACATAGGAGAATCATCTAGAGTTCTTCTCAACTCTCTGTAAGGAGGAGGCCATATCTACATTCCAACTATATCTCAGATAGGAACCACACACCCCTCTTAGGGGCTCTCTCTCAGGTTTGTGTCCTGGAGAATGTCTCACGCAACTGTAATCATCAACGAGATGAAGATTCTAGTGCAACAATGAACATCTCCTTGTAGGGTTGTGGTGTAACAAGGAAGAAACACCCTCTCCTATTTATTGTGTGCACACCTTTGGTGGGCCTATGGTGCCCCCACACAACTATCTCTAGGATGAACACCTACCACAAGATCTATTTTATCCAAGCCCCATTTACCCACCAATGAAGATGGGTGCAGGTCCTACTCTCTCTTAAAGAAGGTTTCCCAAGGATCACTAATCCTAAGGAAAAACTCCACAAGCACAATTCCCAATGATCTACCACAAGTGCTCCCTTTCAAACACAAGATTCAATACCCTAAAGGGTGTTATCCCTCCTCTTTAAATAGGTTGAGAGGTAGTTATGGTCAAGTCTAAACAAAAGGTCTCAAGGTGATTGTTCCCATTATCACATCAATAGCCCTGCAGGGATAAAACCCCCAAAAGTTATTCCACGTAAATAAATAACTAAAATCATATAAATTCACATTAATTCCACACCTAAGGCCTTAACAAGGGAATTTGAGAAAAAGATCACATCCCCAAAGAGTGAATTGTCCTTAATAGAGAACAATTAACCATTTGAGTTGGTCCCAATATCCGATGAATGTGAGTGAGGGTCTCAAGAACCAAGTAGTCAAAGAGCATTCCTAGCACTTGCAATCATGTTGGTAATCACATTTTTCCATAATGGTTTTTAGGTTTCTCTCGACAATTTATGAATGTTAGTGCAGGTCCTTAAACAAATAATATCCATCATAACTTAATAAAAGAAATACTAACATATAATCTATGTCAATATGTCAACTAGCATAATAAACTCGATGTGAGACACTTCCAAACCATAAGTGAACATCTAATAATCATGCATGACACATAAATGAGCATAATATAATCAATGTATGATTCATGAAATGAAGATAAAGATATCAATGTAATGTTAGCTCAAATAATCATCACCATCTTGACAATCAATGCTACATAAAAATAGCATCATGATATTAAATGTTAAGTCCAAATCTCAAAATTGAGATGTTACAATTGTGAAGAGGCTCTTACCCATGCTTTACTCTCATGTTCACATTTTTTTTTACTATCACATCCAATATGTTTGCATCAAATAAAGTATTGTAATAATTAGAACTAAATGGAATGCTACCAATCTACCTTATTACATAAGCATTTTTCCTATGGCATAACAAGATAACATCATTTCTACCTAAAAAGAAAACCTATGGTTTGCTAAATAAATGCATTTCAAATGCTCTACCTTGACTCATAAAATGAATTCTACTACATATCAATTGAGATTAAATCTATGTTCCCTCCATTAGAGAATTTAAGGGTCAAGTGATGTCAAACATATGTGATATAAACTTACAAACATAGTTGCCCATCCCCATGTGGCCTCTCAGCTCTAACAAGTAGGAAAATGTAGACCACGTAACCACATAATATAATTTATTTTCATATAAACGGAACCTGTTTTCATTGATGACGTGTCTTTATTATGCATTCAAGTTTATAACAAGTGAAGCCAATTTAGTGTTCAACTCTCTTTACCACCAAGAATATAGCTTCAACATGCTACAAATGTTTTGAGATCTGATGAATGTGAGTGTAGGTCTCGAGAACCTAGTAGTCAAAGAGGATTCCAAACACTTGCATTCATGTTGGTAATCACACTTTTCCATAATGGTTTATAGGTTTCTCCCGACAGTTGATGAATGTTAGTGCAAATCTTGAACAAAACAATATCCATCAAAACTTGATAAAATAAATACTAACATATAATCTATGTCAATATATCAACTAGTATAATAAACTCGATGTGAGACACTTCCAAACCATAAGTGAACATCTAATAATCATGTGTGACACGTAAATGGGCATAACATAATCAATGTATGATTCATGAAATGAAGATATAGAATATCAATGTAATGTTAGCTCAAATAACAATAACCATCTTAACAATCAATGCTACATAAAAATGGCATCAAAATAGGAAATGTTAAGTCAAAATGGAATCATGATATTAAATGTTAAGTCCAAATGTCAAAATTGAGGTGTTACACTTGTGAAGAGGCTCTTAGCCATGTTTTACTTTCATGTTCACATTTTTTAACTATCACATCCAATATGTTTGCATCAAATAAAGTATTAGATTATTTAGAACTAAATGGAATGCTACATGTTATCCCCCCACATCTAGGGGTAACTAAGGATATCGAGTCTCGAGGCCTGCAAGTAGTAGACATGGAGTGCCAAGAGTTGGATGAACAACATAGCCCATACAACCCCTCCTATTCACCACATTTCACCATCACCGTCTGCAACAGAGCAATGTCCACCACATCAGTATGGTCTATGTGAAGGCAATAGGTCGTGCTTCATGAGGTAACTAGTCAAGTTTCATGGTAAGTGTCATTTCAATATTTGAGGCATTTGAATGAGTTTCAAAGGATTCTTTCTAATTATCTAATGTTTGCTTGGAAGTTATACTTATTGTCTCATTTCACCTTGGTGGTTATCCTGGTATCCTAGTAAGTGTCGTCACTTTGGGGGAAAAGGGGTGCTACCAGGGGTCTTCTTGAAGAACCATTGTACCATTCCCGACCATACTTACTACTTTCCATCATATTTCCCTTTTGTTTCCTCATCTTTTGGGTATTTGGGTTACATGTACCCCAAAAAGGCTTGTACCTCATTATCTTATGGGAAGAAGGGGATAAAGTCCCAGAGGGATTGTTGATGGAATTAAATAACGAAAGAAAGTTAAAAGTAGTTGTGACCAAAATGTATGGTAGGGTAAACGGTAAAGAAAAAAGCAACCCATACTTGAGCTCTACCCCCCATTTGATATCGCCCCTAAGTCTTGAGTGCGAATAAACGACTCACCTATAAATAAGGACTTTAAAATACCCCACCTCAAATCAAAAGTGAGGAATGCTATGCTTGAAACCTTTTTAAGGGGACTCACAAATCGTAATAAAGAAAAAAGCATAAAAGGGGGCTTGGAAAAATGAATTGTCAGGGAAAGGTTAACTCAAGATGTCACACACCCTTTACAAAGGCTCCCATGGAAATGAGACCATACAAGACCTTGCATGTTAATGACCCCATGCCCAAGAGTTCTTTCCGATCCACCTCACATTCGTTACATGGCTTAGATAGAGTCCACTTGGAAAACATCCCTCTACTTGGTTCCTGGCGTGGGGTCTTCACTCAATGAACCTGTAACATAACACCTTTGTTCGTGGGATATTAAATAATACACCTAATTTCACTAGATATTGATAAATACCTCCTAAAATCCTTTTTTTGAACCTCTCCCCCCCCCAAATACATATTTCCAATAAAATAAACCCTTATTTTTACTAAATACCCATTTTTATACCCCCCCTAATACCTATAAACCCCCTAAGACCTCACATCCCCCCAATACCTATTATATATTAACTTTGGTTTTCACAATTTAAAAACCCCCTCTATGAATGAATGTGGTAAGATGTTGGTAAAAAAGGTGAAGCCCTCGTAGGTCCTGGCACACCTAATAGCTTGCCTTGATAACCCTCCCATACCTAAATTTGGCAAATTGTATAAATTCTTTGAGCATTTGTGAAATATGAAAGGGGGGAATCTAATGTTACTTGTTTGGGTGGATCTTGTATTNCCCCCCAAATACATATTTCCAATAAAATAAACCCTTATTTTTACTAAATACCCATTTTTATACCCCCCCTAATACCTATAAACTCCCTAAGACCTCACATCCCCCCAATACCTATTATATATTAACTTTGGTTTTCACAATTTAAAAACCCCCTCTATGAATGAATGTGGTAAGATGTTGGTAAAAAAGGTGAATCCCTCGTAGGTCCTGGCACACCTAATAGCTTGCCTTGATAACCCTCCCATACCTAAATTTGGCAAATTGTATAAATTCTTTGAGCATTTGTGAAATATGAAAGGGGGGAATCTAATGTTACTTGTTTGGGTGGATCTTGTATTAAATATGATTTACTTGGCATGATTTTATGACTGGTGGACCCTTAGAGGGCGTATTGGCTTGTCTTTGTAGGGCCTTATTGATTACATCATTCATGGAGATGTTATGTCACTCTGGGTCTTCATAGGGGCAAAGAGCCCATAGGATGGACATTGTGCCCCACATGTTGGAGGCCTTGGATGATGAGCATTACACTTTAGGATGATGTTATACCTCGTAAGAGAGTTTCTACTTGATGGATCACACATGATGTCACCCCCCATTGCTTGGACGTTGCTCATTTGGACACGACTTCATGCTTTTATGGCTTGATATGACATGGGGGTGCACTTGGTGATGTTGTGGCATGAGGGTGGTGCATTACCCCACTCTATTTGGTTGAGTATTTGACAATGGGGACACATCTTGGTTGTAAGTGGATAATCTTTGTTTTGCTTGGATATTTTGCATGCTATTGTTCAAGGTTATCATTAAAACCCTAAACCCTAGTTTCCTTTTGATGCTTTACAAGGATATTGGTTGGAGATTGTTGAGACTCCTCTAGCCTTTCATCCTTGTAGGACGACTCCCCTAAGGATTGTTGAGACTCCCTTAAGGCATCGCCCCCCCTCCCTTGTGATCTTGCAAAAGGTTGTTTTGAAAGCATAGAAAATCTACAAGGATTGTATGGGACTCGCTTGCTAGACATTCTAGGGCAACATAAATCTAGAGATTGTTGAGACTGCTCTAGATCTTGTTGTCTAGCTTTCTCCTTGACCTTTTCCCCTCTTGGATTCACTTTCTTCTTTGACTCCATTGCCCAATGATTAAAGACACTAGTCCATTGTGATATGATGAATTAATGTTTTCTACAAGCTTTTTCTAAATCACTCTCTTTATTTCTAGTTGTTTATGTCTAATGCAAGCAATTGATGCCATAACATTGATGAAACAACTTGTTTAGCTTGCTGCTGTAATAACTTATTTGCTACAGCCATTAGGGCTGTAGTCCTATTGCTGATAACTCTATTATAACTCAATAATTAATTGTGGAAAAGCTTGGGTGATGATTGTATATTAAAGTGTTAGTAAAGGGCTAAATTTAGAACTATTTATGTGATGATTTCCATGGTTAAATTTTGTTGTTGTTATAAAAGTAAAGTTATGCCATTAGGTCTGCATAATGTTTGCTGATAACTCTCAATTTACTTGCTAATTCACCATGGAAATTGTTGTCTAATGATTGGATATTGAGCTATAAGTTAAGGGATACAACTTGGCATATTGATTTCTTAATTTTAATGGTGATTTCTTGTTGTTGTAGTAAAAGTTTGCGACAGACTTTAGGGCTGTTATATACAGCTGATAGCATTCATTTCCCAGCCCTTCTAACCATCAAAACGATTGTTTAAGTAATGGATAATTATCTACTTGTTAAGAGCTTTCATCTAGTATTATTACTTTTTTATTTTGATGGTGAAATATTGCAGCTGTTACATTCTATTCTTTGCTATTATAACCTTTAGTTTGCTGCAATTTTATGACAACAAGGCTTACTTGTTGAGTTGGTAGTGGTTTTTGGGTTTATTTCATGATATTTTGTATTGGGATTGTTGTACTAACATTGATTTTGCAGGTGACATCCCAACTCACCTTCTTTCCTTTCCCAAGCCTTCTTTCTTCAATCCCTAGCCACCTTATTCAAGTGATCAAGATAGGGATCTTTCAAAACTATTTTCCCACTGCCCTCCTTTCCCTTGAGGTCACCCGAGAATCCTCCCTTATGTTAGATTTATCCATCACTAAAACAAGGGGAGTATTTACTAAGATGACAATGGTTCTTACTCCCAGTTGTGTCACACTAGTGATGCTTGTGGTTGGCTTTGCCCAAGCGATAGTTTGTGCGATAACACTACCAATCTACCTTGTTACATAAGCATTTCTCCTATGGGATAACAAGACAACATCATTTCTTCCTAGAAAGGAAGCCTATGGTTTGTTAAATAAATGCATTTCAAATGCTCTACCTTGACTCATAAAATGAATTCTACTACATATCAATCAAGATTAAATCTATGTTCTAGTCCATTAGAGAATTTAAGGATTAAGCAATGTTAAGCACATGTGAGATAAACTTATAGACATAGTTGGCCATCCCCATGTAGCTTCTCATCTCTAACAAGTAAGACAATGTAGACTGCATGAACACATAATTTAAATTCTTTTCATATATATGGAACATGTTTTCATTGATGACGTGTCCCTATTGTGCATTCAAGTTTATAGCAAGCGAAGCCAATTTAGTGTTCAACTTTCTTTACCACCAAGAATATAGCTTCAACATGCTACAAATGTTCTTCCCATTTTGATTGTAAATGAGAATATCACAAAGGTATACATGTACAAAGTTTCAAAATATAGTATAAGAACTTCATTCATCAACCTCTAAGAAGTTAGTGCATTCATGAGTTCCGAAGTATAATATAAACACATTCATCAATGTCTACCCATATAACCATTATCTAGTTTTGAAGCTTTTCTTCCAAATGTCTTCATCCTTCATACACACATGATGATATCTCGATTTCAAGCCTAGTATTTTGAAAAACTCGTACTAAACAATTTAGCAACTAGGTTTTGATATCTTGGTAACCAAGAATCCACTTTATGGTAGTCTTGTTCAACACTTTGAACTTGCAAGGTAAGGTACTTAGTCAAATATTTCCTTTGTTTATTAACTCTTACAACTTGATCTCCACATATTGTATATAAACTCCATTAACATCATATGATTGGTTATATATATTTTAAGTCCATACCATATAGTATGCATTATGGCCCAAACAAAAGGTAGTCCTATTAGCTCTACAAAGGCATTGACATACATGTTCATCAAATGCTAATGCTACATTTATTAATTTTCTTGAGTAGTCGACACTATTGACCTCATAACATTTGTTGGCCTTGGTTTTAATGGCTTTAGTACAAATGAGAGTAGCTACTAAGATTAGTTACCTATCTTGTGTTGTAGTGACTAGAGATATCCCATTACTCTCATGAAAACACTCATCACGCGAACCGGCTCCATCTCTTCGTAGATTTGGCTTCCTTCGCAAGAATGAGGTTCTTATTTGGAGTCTGCTATTTGGACTCTGCTTGAGTTTTTAGTTGAGGGCGCAGGGGTCCTCCTGACTCGTTGTCTTCCAGTAACATCAGTCCTGAGCTAGTAAGCCCACGAGTCCAACTCACCACCCAGGAGGTGGCAACATAATTCCGTTAGCAAATCTCTCCGCGCATTCATACTACTCTTGCCTCTCTTGAAGAGGAGGTTCTCCAAGAGTGTGCAAAGGTTCATGATTGGGAGGTAGACGCCGAGATTGGAACCTGGGTCCCCGACATGGGCAACTCTCGAACCAGGGAGACCAAATTCATGAAGACGATTGATTTGTATTGGCATATAAAAACTTTTATGGGAAAAATGTTGCTGGACAATGAAGAGGACAAGGAAGAGGTGTTGGAACAACTAACCGTGGTTCTCCAGGAGCTCCAAGACATCAAGGCTCATCTGAACATCCAAGACCACCATGACGAAGCCAAGCAAGCCAATTGCCCCAAGCCTGTAGACCAGTCTACTTCTGAAAGGGTAGGTGGCCCCTCTTCTCATTAAAACTATGAATGATGTACTTTTTTGTGTATTAGAAATACAATCTGGCAGGTCAAATATCTATATGGAATACTATAACAAACTCTATGGACATCCAATTTGCTCCATTGTTGTTGATCTGGTTTCCCTAGTGGCAGACCAACAACTAAGTGGTTGATGTATATATTTAACCTATTTGATAAATAGATTTTTCAGTTTGGTTTACTTACAACAACAAAAAGAAAACAAGCTCTAGTTTGTGGAATATGTTGGAGTACAATATCTTTTTGGCAAAGATAAAAGAGAATAGGATTTATGGTGGTCCCCAAGTTCAATTTTTGAAAGAGTCATTGCAATCCAATTTTATCACAAGGGAACTCTCTTGTTCTTTTGAACTTTGTTGGAACAAAGTTAATCAAACAACAATGCTCTAATCGAGACTTAAGTATGCAATAGGAATGCCCTCCTATAGCCTCTACCTCTACCAGGTATTTGTAGAGCACATTACTCAACATGATGAAACATTTCAAGTTTTTTTTTTTCTTTGAACAATTATATGTAGAATTCATGGATGATAAACAACTTCTAATTATGTGGGTGCCATGAAGAAAAAGGAATGTATTGATAAAGCATTCTAAGGTTTTTGATAACTCCTTCTAGTAAAGATTTGTAAAGAGGGGAAATGATTGTCCTTGAAGAAACTAATGTCTAATGAAGCCACATAGTGACGAGGGGTAGGAAATTCTTATATTGTTAGGGTACCAGTTGGTGTGCTGACAAAAGAGGCTCTGTAACTCTTCTCTTGTTTCTATCTAGACTCCAAGGGAATCACAAATCTGATAATAGTTGAAGTTATATAGATCAAACCTTTCTTCCAACATTTTATTGAGATGACAAATGAACAAACAAATATTAGTACAAAGTTGTTTCCTAGGGCAATACCTCGAATTTACTTGTAATGTTCTCTAATCACTAATTCAAAAGGGGCCATAGTCTTTTGATAAATTGTGGATCTCCTTTTTCATTGGCATGCCTTGTCATTTTTTTCTCATAAAAAACAAGTTTTGTGTAGTGGGTATACTTGCATAAAGATATTCAATTTCAAAAGAGAAATGAATGATATTAGGAGTGTTAAATTTAAGCAGTTACAAGAGCCATTCTCTAGAAGGATGGCATAAGACCTTAGTTGAGATCTAGGGCCCCCAGTACACTCTCGGGGTTCTTGGTCTAGGACCAAGTAGTTAGAGCCATGGACAAAGACCCTAGTGAGGGTCCCTAGTGTATTGTTGGGGTTCTTGGTCAAGGACCAAACAATTTGATGATGTAAGTCCCTAGATGTGTTTTAGAGCCCCTGGATGTGTTCCAGGGAATCCTTGCTCGGTGCTTGGATTGATCCTTGGTTGTGTACCTTGGTGGATAAGACCCTAGTGGTGATCTAGGGCCCCAGATGTGTTCTGGGGTATCCTGGTCTGGAACCAGGCGATTCTTGGTTAAATACAAGACGAGATGATGTGTGATCTTCTTCTCTCCCGGGATGGTCCATGAGACCTAGGAGCAGATAAGAAGAAGGACATGATCACATCAGTGACCTTCCTCTTATGTTGGGATGATAAAAGCTTATAAGTTATCATGAGACTTATGTGGACATCTTGCCATTGAAGAAGACCCCTTTGACTTTGTCTTGTTCCCTCCCCTTGCTTGAGCCACGTCCTTCTTAATGTTTATGTGGTGTTGGTCTTTTCTAGTCACTTTGACTTGTTGAATTTCTAATTAATATTTTTATAATTAAAATATTAATTATTATTTTACTTGTTTTAATATTGGGTTTTAATTAACCCTAAAACCTACCAAAACTATATAAGAAAACCTCACCCCTCACTCTCTCACTCATGTTCTTCCTCCCACTCTTTCTCTTCGTCTGATTTTTGCTATGACTACTCTTGTTCAATTATGTTTTTGGGTGCGACCTACTTGGAATACTTTTCTCTTGCTGATTGAGGGTTCAGCGTCCTTGGATTTTCTCTTTCTTGTTGGTTTGGAGTCTTCTTGTGCTGGTGTAGGGTACGACTGCCCTTGTTCTGGTCTCCTCTTGCTATATGAAGTGGTGCAACCCTCTCCTCTTGTTGTTACATGTGTTGCAGCCCCCTCCTCTCTCTTCTCTAGCCTGTCGCATCTTCCTTAGGTTGTCGTTGGTGCTTCCTTAGGCTGTCGTTGGTGCCTCCTTAAGCTGCCACTGGTGTCTCTTATGTGCTACTACTGTCACCTGGTTATTTACAACCTTTAGGGCCTGATAAGACAACCCTAAGACTGCTACCTTAGGTTGTCTATTTGTTGTAGCAGTCCCATATATTTTGGACAGTTTTGTTTAGGTTGTTAGGAGTTTCTTTCAGCCTCTAGTTTGGTCATTGGGGTTTTTGTATCAGCCCTATACTTCATGTTTAGTATGTTGATTGTCTTTGAGATCTACCTAGTTCTTCTTGGAAAAACTGTTCACTAGTCCATGATGAGATCTACCCCTGAGGGTTTGATCCATGAACCATAAAAAAAAAATTGAGGATAAAGAAAAGAGGACAACAACACATCAGATATATATGTTCTTTGTTTTTGGCTAAGGTAATGTTCATATTTTGTTTTTGCTAATGATCAAATCCGTTCTTTGTTCAAGTTAATATTCAGAATTATTTCTTTTGTTCATGTTCAAATATAGTTAAGAATTGTTTTCTTTAGTAATGTTTAGATTCATTGTTTTTGTGATTGGTCTACTTCAGAAATTTTGATTTGATTGTAGATCTATATCTACTGTAGTGAATAAATTTAAAAGGATATTTTTGTTCTAGTTTTCCCTTGAATTTCTAACATGGTTTCAGAGCTTAGGGTATGAAAATAGCTCAATTGTGGCAGACTTTTGAGCCTGCGTAGATCCACATCTAAGGGTTTGTTTTGCAGATCAATAGTAAGCTTATTTTATATTAGATCTTGTTTTCAGTATGGCTTCATCTTCAATCAAAGCAGAAGATAGGATTGAAGGGGCTTCGAACTTCAATGCCCGGAAGGCTAGGGTTTTTAATATCCTAGAAGAAGGTGACTTAGATGAGCTGGTTACCAGGGTAATAGAAGAACCTACTTCGAATACAAGAAGAGGTAGGCCAAATCCAAGAGGGTCATCTTTGACTCAGTTAAAGACAACATGATGCCTCTTATTGCTCATCTAAGGACAACTAAGGAATGCTTTGATGCCCTAGCAAATATATATGAAAAGAATGCCCCAACTCAGAAGAGTATATTGAAGAAACAACTACGTACATTAAAGATGGGAAAGGAAGAATCTATCTTTGCCTTCTTTTCCAAAATTTCCCAAACAAGAGATCAACTTGCAGTAATTGGAGTTGCAGTGGATGATGACGACCTTATACACACAACAATAGATGGTCTTCCTGACTCATGGGAGACATTTCTCTCATCAGTCAATCGAAGAGAAGTTCAACCCAACTTCGAGAGATTATGGCATGATTGCATGGAAGAAGATGGTAGACTTAAAAGCATGAATGAACCTTCAACGGTGAAAGACCATGCTCTTCCAGTTAAAGCCAAGAGATGGAAGAAGTTTCCTCGACACAAAGGAAAATGTAAGAAACCCTAAGGTAAGCACTCTCACTTTCACTCTCATTTATCTAAAGTAATATGCTTTAACCGTAAAAGGCTAGGTCATTATGCAAAAGACTGTAGGAACGCTCCTTCACAGCAGAAACAGAGAGGCATGTTCCATGCTTCAGTTGCGACTGAGGAAGAAGAGCCTCAAAGAAGAATAATCGGAGCCGCTACTAAAGAACAAGAACAACACAGAGAAATTAATATTGTTTCAACCCTCTCCGGTATTGTCACCAAGTCAGAAGAAGTTTGGTTAGTGGACAGTGGGGCCTCCAAACACATGACAGGCTTCAAACAAAACCTTGTGAACTATCGAGATAAGAAGTTCAATGTGAAGGTAAAATTTGGTGATGATGACACCTATGCCATCAAAGGATTTGGATCAACATCTTTTCAACTTCAGTCAGGGAATGCATTTCATATTGAAGAAATTATTTATGTTCCTGGATTAAAGAAAAATATTATTTCAGTTGCAGTTTTAAAAGGCAAAGGGTACTCAGTAGCCTTCTCCAAAGGAAAAGCTCTTATGTGGCCCTCAAATGAAAGTATGAGCTTAGCCATGACAATCGGAGCTCAAGAAGGTGGAATTTACAAAGTCATTGGTCAAGTTATTCAAGCATTAGATCATGAGATGATCAACCCCTCTGAACTATGGAACATAAGGTTTGGACATCTCAACTATAATGCTCTCCCAGGTTTGCAAAAGATGGTAATAAACATGCCAGTTTTTTCTTTTGAGCATGATAGTATTTGTAGAGGTTGTGCTCTTGGTAAAAATACAAAGAAAGCTTACTCTCTCAGTAATAGAAAAAACTAATGGTATATTAGATCTTATTCATTCTGATCTTTGTGGACCTATGACTGCTCCATCCATGAATGGTTGTCTTCATTATATCATTTTTATTGATGATTTCTCTCGTAAAACTTGGATTTATTTTTTGAAAACTAAAGATGAATCTTTTAGTAAATTTCAGAATTTTAAGAATCTTGTTGAGAATTAGACAAGTAGACACATCTGTGTTTTCAGAACAGACAATGGAAAAGAATTTGACTCCCACAACTATGATGATCTCTGCCGAACTTCCGGGATTAAGAAGGAGTTGACTGTGCCTTATAATCCTCAACATAATGGGGTTACAGAAAGAAACAATAGGACAATTTGTGAAGTAGCCAGAGCCATGATGTATGATCAGAATCTCCCATTATCTCTTTGGGTCGAAGCTGCAAGCATTGCAGTCTATATTCAGAGCAGGTGTCATCATAAATCCCTAGAAGAGAAAACTCAAGAAGAAGTCTTCACCAGTAAGAAGCCTTTAGTTGACCATTTGAGAATCTTTGGTAGTCTTGTCTACATTCATGTACCAAAAGAAAAGAGAACTGAGCCCTTTGGAAAGAAAGGCACTTTTGTGGGATCCAGTGAGACCTAAAAAGCATATAGAATCTATGTACCAGGGAAAAAGTTCATAGAGGTCAATAGAGATGTGACATTCCATGAGGAAGCAACCTTTCATAGTTCCAGAGAACTTCCACATGATACAGAGGAGCACGAAGCTCCCTCTCTAGAACCTTCATATTCACCACTTTCAGATGAGCAGAGGGAGGAGGTCAGAGAGCCTTCAGTGGATCCCATAAGGGATTATGTTGAGTTTCCTCTAGAGAAACCTCCTGTCAAAAGGAATCTAGCATGGTGCCGTGAAATTTTAAAAGAAGCAGAAAAACATGCAACACCTAAAGGTATCTTTAGAGAAAGCAAGAAACGAGATAAATACTCAAGTTTGATAGCTCAGTTGAATCTTGTAATTGACTTAGAACCTTCCACTTTTGCTGAGGCTGCCAAACATAAAGTATGGAAGGATGCCATGATAGAAGAGTACGAGTCAATATTGAAGAATGATGTATGGGAAGTGGTCCCAAGACCTCAAGGAAAATCAATAGTAACCTCTAAATGGATTTACAAAATAAAGCATGCAACAAATGGCAATGTTGAAAAATTCAAAGCTAGATTTGTGGCTCGCGGATTCTCTCGGAAAGAAGGAACTGATTATGACGAGATCGTTTCTCCTGTTTCCAGGTATATCTCTATCAGAATCATCATCTCTCTTTCTTCATTTTTTTATTGAAAACTTCACCAAATGGATGTTAAGACTACCTTTCTTAATGGTGAAGTTGAGCAAGAGGTTTATATCAAACAACCTGAGGGTTTCATGATCCATGGGAAAGAATCCCATGTCTGCAAACTCAAGAAAGCCTTGTATGGATTAAAACAAGCTCCGAGAGCTTGGTATGGAAGAATTGACAAATTTTCTTCAGAGTTTTGGGTTCTCCAAGAGTATAGCAGATCCTAATCTTTATATAAATATTGTGAAGAATCATCTTGTTATCTTGGTTTTATATGTGGAAGATTAGTTCCTTACTAGAGAGGAACATCTAATAGCTCAGACTAAGAGGGTGTTATCAACAGAATTTGAAATGAAGGACTTGGGTCTTATGCATTACTTTCTTGGCTTAGAGTTGTGGCAGAAACCTTATGATATCTTTCTCTCAAAGCAGGTATGTAGTTGATGTGCTTCACAGATTTGGGATGATGCACTGTAAGTCCATGACCACACCTATGATTTCTAACCTGGAGAAGTTACATGATCAAGCTACAGGTTCAGATCCAGAAGACCCCACCGTATATCGTCAGATTATTGGTTCCTTGATGTATCTAATACATACCAGACCGAACATTTGTTACGCAGTGAATGCCCTCATCCAGTTCATGTGTGAATCGAAACATATTCATATGGTTGTTGTTAAGCATATTCTCATATATGCCTGAGGGACTATAGCCTATGGGCTCAAATACACTTCTAGTGGAGGTGTAATGCTTCATGGCTATATAGATTCAGATTGGATGGGCAATACAGTGGTGGATGGGCAATACAGTGGACCGAAAGAGTACTTTCAGAGATTTGTTTCAGTTTGGGTTCAGCTATGATCTCCCAGTCCATCAGGAAGCAGGGCTCCATAGCCCAAAGCACTGCAGAGGCATAATACATTGTTGCAAGTGCTGCCAGTAGAGAAGCAGTGTGGCTCAGAAAGCTACTCTCAGATTTGTTCAGTGTTGAGCTGGAATCCACAGTAATTCACTGTGATAACCAGAGTTGTATTAAGCTCTCTAAGAATCATGTGTTTCATGACAGATCAAAACACATTGAGATGAGATATTACTATGTTCGGGACATGGTGCAGAAGAACATTCTCAGTATTCAGTATGTTTCGATGACGGAACAAACTACATATATTTTGACCAAACCTTTGTTGTTGACAAAGTTTGTGTACTTTCGAGACAAGCTTGGTGTTGCTAAGAGGGAGTGTTAAATTTAAGCACTTGCAAGAGTCATTCTCCAGGAGGATGGCATAAGACCCTAGATGAGATCTAGGGCCCCCAGTACACTCCTGGGGTTCTTGGTTCGGGACCAAGCAGTTAGAGCCATGGAAAAAGACCCTAGTGAGGGCCCCCAGTCTATTGCTAGGGTTCTTGGTTAAGGACCAAGCAGTTTGATGATGTAAGTCCCTAGATGTGTTATAGGGCCCCTGGATGTGTTCTAGGGAATCCTTGCTCGGTGCTTGGATTGATCCTTGGTTGTGTACCTTGGTGGATAAAACCCTAGTGGTGATCTAGGGCCCCCAGATGTGTTCTGGGGTATCCTGGTCTTGGACCAAGCGGTTCTTAGTTAAATACCAAGACGAGATGATGTGTGATCTTCTTCTCTCCCGGGATGGTCCATGAGACCTAGGAGAAGATAAGAATAAGGACATGATCACATCAATGACCTTCCTCTTATGCTGGGATGATAAACGCTTATAAGTTATTATGAGACTTATGTGGGACATCTTGCCATTGAAGAATACCCCTTTGACTTTGTCTTGTTGTCTCCCCTTGCTTGAGCCACGTCCTTCTTAATGTTTATGTGGTATTGGTCTTTTCTAGTCACTTTGACTTGTTGACTTTCTAATTAATATTTTTATAATTAAAATATTAATTATTATTTTGTTTGTTTTATTATTGGGTTTTAATTAACCCTAAAAGATAGGGTTAATCTAATTAACCCTAACCCCTACCAAAACTATATAAGAAAACCTCACCCCTGACTCTCTCACTCATGTTCTTCCTCCGACTCTTTCTCTTGGTCTGATTTGTGTTGTGGCTACTCTTGTTCAATTTTGTTTTTGGGTGCGGCCTACTTGGAATACTTTTCTCTTGCTGATTGAGGGTTCAACCTCCTTGGGTTTTCTCTTTCTTGTTGGTTTGGAGTCTTCTTGTGCTGGTGTAGGGTACGACTGCTTTGGTTCTAGTCTCCTCTTGTTGTTACATGTGTCGTGACCCCCTCCTCTCTCTTCTTCAGCCTACCGCATCTTCCTTAGGTTGTTGTTGGTGCTTCCTTAGGCTGTTGTTGGTGCCTCCTTAGGTTGTCGTTGGTGTCTCTTATGTGTTGTTGTTGTCACCTGGTTATTTACAGCCTTTAGGCCCTGATAAGACAATCCTAAGACTGCTACCTTAGGCTGCCTATTTGTTGTAGCAGTCCTATATATTTTGGACAGTTTTGTTTAGGTTGCTAGGGGTTTCTTTCAATCTTTAGTTTGGTTATTGGGGTTTTTGTATCAGCCCTATACTTGATGTTTAGTATGTTGATTGGTCTTTGAGATCTACCTATTTCTTCTTGGCAAAATTGTTCACTAGTCCATGATGAGATCTACCCCTGAGGGTTTGATCCATGAACCATAAAGATTTTTTTGAACATACAGAAAAGAGGACAACACGTTAGGTATACATGTTCTTTGTATTTGGCTAAGGTAATGTTCGGATTTTGTTTTTGCTAATGATCAAATTTGTTCTTTGTTCAAGTTAATATTCAAAATTATTTCTTCTGTTCATGTTCATATATAGTTAAGAATTGTTTTCTTTAGTAATGTCCAAATTCATTATTTTTGTGATTGGTCTACTTCATAAATTTTGATTTGATTGTTGATCTATATCTACTATAGTGAATAAATTTAAAAGGATTTTTTTGTTCTAGTTTTCCCTTGAATTTCTAATAAGGAGCAAACCTAGTTTCTCAAATTTGCTCGAGTGAAGAGTAGTCTAGAAGATGATTTGTCTTCTTCATAGGAACAACTTGGATCAAAATATGTTGAAGATACCTAGATGCATGCTCAAACATATACCTATTGTAGTTGCAAATGAGTTCTCCCACAATTTTAAGTTTTTGAATCTTGGGAAGAAATTAAAATACACAAGCTTGGGTGCAAATAGAAGGCTTCTTTAGAATGAAGCCTCCAATATCTTGAAGATGGTTAGGATATTCCTCAATAATGTGGATCAATGTTTTCCAAGTTTTTTTTCAAGGCACTTCATTCATTTGTTGATAGACCAAAGGATTGGATAGTTATTTGAGTCTTCTTACCAAGTATCAAAATTTGTCAAGGGAAACAAGAACTAGATTTTTCTTTGCGAAAATCAACATGAAGTTGTCTATTTTGAGGCTTTTAAGGACCTTAATAATATTTAAAAACATAATCCAAAATTAAGCTTCACTAAATACATTTCACTTTATAAGAGAAAAGACTTTACCAATTGGTCATGGGGTAATCCCCATATAACTTTCCCAAAACATGGTCAGAACAAATTGATCGGATGGTCGCAGTGGGGGCACGACTAGCGTTTACCCTAGCTGCATTCTGCAACAGTTTTTGCCTTGTTGCATCAACTCGCCTTCGGCATGCTTCGATCCATCGTCCCCCACATCTTGATTGCCATCGTTCTCGTTTTGCAAGATGTTTTCTTCGGGTGTATGCTTGCTCCTTTGGGAGGGTTTAGCTATCGTCGGTTTTCTCTCGCATCTTTCGGCAAACTCGTTCGGCCTCGCTTGGCCTCTCTCCCCTCAAGGCCGAGCTTCGGTGTGGTTTCTTTTTTGGATCTTTTGGTTGCGGTTCGGTGTGGTTTCTTCTTTGGATCTGATGGTCGCTCTTAGTTTTGTCGTTGTTTTGATGGCGATGGAGTTTTGGGGGGAGTGGTTGGGGCACTTCCTGGTGTCTCATGCCCTCTTCCTTTAACTTTGATAGTGCCTTTGTTGGGGTTTTTGGCCTTTTGGGATGCCATTGCTTTCGATGTTGGGGTTTCTCTTTTGAGGCAGTATCTTTCTCTGCATCTTCTTACTTACTTCTTTTGTTCTTCCCCTTTCCGATGCTGATTCGTTCAGGGTTTGATGTATACTCAAGGCCTCGTTTTCTCTGGTGCTAAGGAGGTGGTGTCGTGTTCAGTTCTTTAGTGTTGGTTTTTTTCAGGGTTTTGTGCCCTCCCTTCTGTCTCTGGGAGGATGTATGTCACTCTGACCTGGTCCTGGGGCATCTTTGGTAGTTTGGTTCGATGTTTTGTCTCGACGAGTTTTGGGTTTCACTTCTTGGATTTGCTGATGCAACCTTGTGATGGGGTTTCTTTCAATTATTTTTTTAAGCTCTGCAGGGCTTGTTATGCCACTTTCATGCTCATATGATTGTATTGTATTGGACTTTCCTGGCTTGCTTAGGACATAATGTCTTGTTGTTTGACGCTAACTAGACTGAATGCATGACTTCTCATACATTATTCAGAATGTAAGTTTCTTTCTATATGAATAAAATTTATGTTTTTTTCCTTTGGAAAAAAATAACTTTCCCAAAACACATTTGATGACAAAACCCATGCTTTTAAAACCAAAATGTGCATGAAAATGCCAAAAGAAAAATGTTGTAAACATCATAGTGATGCGCTACACAAATAACATATATCAATTCTAATAAGAACTTTCCAAAAATCAGCAAGCATTAGATCAGTGATTGATAGAAAAATGTGAAAGACTTACATTAGTCATTGATACAAAAATGTGAAAGCCTTACTTGAGGTTGTCATCTTATTGTACTGTCGAAGGTAGTATATAGCAATGAGTTAGTATTGACTTTCATATTAGTTTTGTGTTGACTTGAAAAATTTATATCAATTTAAATGTTCAACATAACAATTAAAAAAAATTATTTTTTTTAAAAACAAAAATAGTATTTTTTAACTTTTCATTGGTCAATAACTTGATAGTGTTATTGCAGCCTTCACGTATTTCGAAACCTTAAATTAATGAGAAAAGACAAGACCACAAAAAAACTAATATAATGTAATATTG
>SNQJ01S0019757.1:69407-82996 GCA_010110895.2 Picea sitchensis
GGACGTCCAGAAGTCCCCCTTTTCAAGGGGGGGATATCCAGGAGTCCCCCTTTTGGGGAGTCTCGTCCCCCACCTTGGGGAGTCACGTCCCCCCAAGTCCCCCCGCATCTCCCCAAAAAGGGGACGTGGGGAAACGTCCCCCCTGGAGTCCCCCCGTCCCGGGGACGTGAGGGACGCGTCCCCCACGACCCCCACCCTGGGGGACGCGTCCCCGTGGAACACTGCTTCCTACTCACCTTGTCCCTCCAAAGTGACTTTTACTTTATTAATTATTAATTAATTAATCAAATCACTTTAATTAATTAATTAACCTTTTTACCTCTGAAAAGCACCTTATCTCTCCTTGTGGCTTCCCTGGCCACTAAAATTCACTTCTCATCATCTTATCCTGTAGTGTTGTTCCTCCCGATTCCAATGAGCTATCACACTAAGAGGTTCCTCCAAGTATTATGCCCCATATGACCTCCTTAGTGAATTTAATTAACCTATAGCCCAAAATAACTCAAAGTCATGGAAATCGTCGGAATGCAACGAAACCAAAGCCCAGCTGTGCAGAATGGATCATAATGATGAAATGAGATGAGTGATGCAAGCCGGACCCCAAAATATCCCTCAATAGTCATTGTACTCGCTATAACCCCCATCTGGCTACTCTGGTCATCATAACACTCTGTAATGTAATGATGTCCCAAAGTGGAGACATTACAGTCAATCCCACTCAAGGGCCATACACAATCAAGCTTGGATATTTAGCACAACCTACAATGCAAGCCCCTGGCAATCAAGCATGGTAGTGGAAGAAGTTTTGGAATATCTAGGCGCCCCCAAAAGTCAGACTATTTACATGGCTGGCCCTTAAAAGCTCTGTGCTGACATGGTACACACTTCAAAGAGAAGGATGGCAGGGGCCTAGGAGATGCCCTCTTTGTGAGAATTGCCCAGCATACACCCACCACCTCTTCCTCCATTGCCACTTCTCAAAATAAGTATGGGCAGTTGCCACCAGACTCTTAACACATCAAAGATCATGGGAAGGAGAATATTTAATCAATAACCTCCACACTCGGATAGAAAACACAATTGCAGGCGATCAAGCATTGGCACTGGAAATCATATGGTCCATTTGGCTAGCATGGAATGAATCAACTTTCCAAGATAAAAAGACAGACCCCTATTGGGTCTTCTACAGATCGAATGCAAGCAAGAAGGAGAGCACTCCATGCCTCCTTGCAAGCCCCCACGGACCCTAATCCTACGCACCCAAGACCCGAACAGAACCCATGGATTCTTTGATGGTGAATGCAGAGACAATCCAGTAATCAATGGTGCTGGTGGGTGGCTCCTCTTCCCCGACAGCACAAAATCATCCTTCAAACTAGGCATCGGGCATGCAACCAACAAAAGGGCAGAACTATAAGCAACAAGCACACTCCTGGACATTGCAATGGAGAAAGGCACACAGTATGTGGATATGTACAGTGACTTAAAAATTATAATAGTATAGCTCAATGGGACCTTGAGTACATTCAGCATCAGTCAAGCACGAGGAGTATCAAGGAAAAGATCTATCCCAAGAAGCATCACAATATCCCATGTCTACAAAGAACTAAACACAGAGGCCGATTCACTAGCCAAGGAAGCAGTAACAATAGATCCAGGTGTTCTGCACATCGAGACATTTGATGGGACGATCAGCTCCACACTCACCTGAAACCTTTTTTGAGAGCAGGGAGAGGTACACTGTTTACTTAAACAGCAGTCCCAGGTATACCACTACAGAACTATTTTTTGAATTGTATAATGACATGTTGTATTATGGAGCACTTGATGAGGTAAACTCTTTGGTTTAACAGACCCATAGACTCACTTGAAAGCATCACAGACATTCTCTTTTTGACACTAGCCAAGCCCACCGGCTATAGGCAACTATCCTTTTTTGAACTCTGGGATTAACAGCCCTACAAATGCACTCTATTTATATAAATAAAAAGAGTAGAATTTTTCCACAGGAAAAACAATTATATATGATCTTGTTTTTATCTTTTTAGAGCTTAACAAAAAAATGAATCTCGACACCTCTTTATGAATTTTATAAAAAATCTACCTGGTGGATTAAAGTCGCTATTAAATTCACCATTGTGTGAGATTCGATGAAATTGTGGAATGCGATGACTAAGGCTGCAAGGTAAAAGCAGACAGACACCAAGATAAAAGTTATCTCAGCTTCTACAATTTGGACAGCAGAAAATACACATTGAAGTA
Source organism: Picea sitchensis (assembly GCA_010110895.2). Lineage (NCBI taxonomy): Eukaryota > Viridiplantae > Streptophyta > Pinopsida > Pinales > Pinaceae > Picea > Picea sitchensis. The sequence continues at coordinate 71,670 of SNQJ01S0019757.1, forward strand.
TTTGCAGATGTCTAATAAAAAAAATGCACTGTAAGTCTGTAACTAATGCATGCCATGACAATCATTATTACTCATTATATACTAAAACAGGAACAAGTACTCAATAAAGTCTTGGCATTCAACAAGTGCAACAAAAGATTTCATACGGCCTCAAAGAGTAAAAAACGGAACAAGAAGGAAGCATGCCAAAGCAAGCTGCACAATTGCAAACAAACCTCAGTTGAGGACATCACACGAACTGCTCAGCCAAATCCATTTTAGATTAATAAACTGGTACATTTAATCAGGATGTGCAGAGCGCTGAACACTAAAGCAAATGTCTTTTCAGATTAACCCTGCTGCATCCTTAGGGAATTCCACTCAGATCATTTCATCAAACTCAGCCACCAAACCTGTTTCAGAAAGCATGCCAAAGCAAGCTGCAAAATTGCAAACAAACCTCGGTTGAGGACATCACACTAACTGCTAAGCCAAATCCATTTTAGATTGATCAACTGGTGCATTTAATCAGGATGTGCAATGCGCTGAACGCTAAACCAAATGTCTTTTCAGATTAAACATTTGCTGCATCCTTAGGGAAATTCTACTCAGATCATTTCATCAAACTCAGCCACCAAACCTGTTTCAGATAGCTTGCCTAGTGCATTGTTACCAAAGTCACTCTCTAATGCTGAATTTCGCCAGGTCCATTTCTGCAATATCTTTATTGAGGCTGTAATTTACTGCTGAATTTGTCATAGCTCCAGCGTCGAATTTTTTTTAAGATTTCATGCAATTGTCTATTGGTCTCTTAAGGTGTGCCTTCCTTATTTATTGCTACGTTACAATTACACACTTTGCAGAGTCCATCCATCAGTGTGTTGTATGTAACATCATCAAAGCTCAAACCCTCTTTTTGCATCTCATAGAAGATTTGTTGACTTCATCTATCCTGCAATGCTCATGGAGTCCATCTATTAGTGTATTATAGCTAACCAGGTTAGGCTTGCAACCTTTCTTCAACATCTCTGGAGGAGCTCCCTGGCCTTCTCGAGATTACCCACCTTACAAAACCCCCTTATAAGAGTATTATACGTGATTTCATTAGGCTGACAGCCCATTTGCACCATAACAGCTAACAACCGGTAAGCTTCTTGAAGCTTACCTTCTTGGCAAAGACCATCGATAAGAGCAGTGTGTGTGATAACATTTGGATTGCACCCCTTATCCAGCATCTCATTAAACACTTTGGTGGCCTCCTGCCATTGGCCTTCCTTACAGAAAGCATCAATAAATGCAGTGTATGTGACAACATCGGGGACTATGTTTTTGTTGGGCATTTCATAGAGGAGTTTCATAGCCTTGTCCAACTTGCCTTCCTTACAGAAACCATCAATAAGGACATTGTATGTGACTACATTAGGGCTTATGTTTTTGTTGGGCATTTGATAAAAGAGCTTCTTAGCCTCCTCCAACATGCCTCCCTTACAGAGACCATTAATAAGCACATTGTATGTGACAACATTAGGACAGATGTTTTTGTTAGGCATTTCACAGAAGAGCTTCCTAGCCTCGTCCACCTTGTGTTTCTTACATAATCCATCAATAAGCACATTGTATGTGACAGAATTAGGATATATATTTTTGTTGGACATTTCATAGAAGAGCTCGGTACCCTCGTCCAACTTGCCTACTTTGCAAAGAAAATCAATCAGAGCAGTAAATGTCATAACATCAGGGTTATACCCTTCTTTTAACATCCTAGACAGTAGTCTTTTGGCATCTTGTAACTTACCTTCTTTGCATAGTCGATCTATGAGGATGGTAAACGTGATTGTGTTAGGCTTATGGCCCATTTGCAGCATAGCAGCTAACAACCCGAACGCCTCATCGGTTTTCCCTGTCCTGCAGAGCCCATCTAGTATGATATTATACGTAACAAGATTAGGAACCTGTTGTTTGCTCGTCATTTGATTGAAAAGTTTAACAGCGTCCTCCATCCTTCCCACCCTGGAAAGCCCTTTAATGAGTGTATTGAAAGTAGTGACACTTGGAACATAGCCATGCGCTTCTATTCCTTCAAACACTTTGAATGCATAATCCATTCTACCCGTTTGACAGTGACAGTTGATGACAATGTTCAAAGTTATCAGATCTGGAACAATGTCTGTTTCAATCATAAGTATGTAAACACACAATACTGATTCATGTCGATTCCGTCGAACAAGGCTACTTAACAAAAGATTGCAGGTGCTGAGAGTGGGGATGGATTCAGATTTAGCTGAAAGCAGATGCTTGAAGGTTTCCACTGCCTCTGTAAGGTTGTTAGTCTGACATAATGTTTTAATGCGCATGTCTGCAGTGGTATTCAAAGTATGGAAGGAGTGACGAGGAATGGTATGGGCAAGTGAGTTCTTCTTCCACAAGAAAAGCATTCCCTTTCTCCTCATTGTCTCTGCCATGACCGTGTAATCTAAGATTGAGAGTAAGGTTTCTGTTAACACCCGTTCTAAAAACACTAAACCCCAGCCTGCAGATCCTCATCAATTTGTATGTCTCGGCTTTTCATAGTAAACGAAGCGATGGACAAACAAATAAGTAACACCTTTTGCTCTGCGCTGATGATAAGCATCAAATATATAAAGCGTTGAAAAGATAAATAGATTGTTTTTTATTAAAACTTGTATAGGAGTATAGGTTGTATGGAAAAACAAGCGATAAAGATGATAGTGGGTAGTCTTTATCTAAATTGTTTGGTGGTTATGTACGGCTTAAACAAATATTTTTAAATTTAGACTATTTGTCAATACTTATATGTTTTTTTTATATATATTTTTGGTTTAAACTTTACACAGATATTTTTAAATTTAGACTATTTGTGAGATACTTAGATGTTTTTTTAATATATATTTTTGGTTTAAACTTTAAAATATTATGGTTGGTTACAGTGGGTGACAGAGTGTGTTGTTAAGGTGCTTCATGATGTTAAAGTCATCGGTTCGAAACTTGCGGGGACAAAAAATCCAGCCATGTTAAGGGTTGGTATGGCCTGGATGATACCCCTGAGTCGTGGTTTCTTAGCCACAGGTTAGTCTCACATGTCACGGACAAACTAACAAAAAAAAAAAAACGTATTATGGTTGGTTGATAGTTAATTTTATTAGCATTATGGAGCTAAGCATTGTGTTAAGATATATATAAGTTATGGAGTTTATGAAATTTTATCATAGGTTGGTTGGTTCGTAGCCAAGATTTATTACCAGTTTTTCCAACAATACATTTTAAAAGTGATTTCTTGGTTGGTAGTTAATTCCATCGATGTTGTGGAACCAAGCATTTAGTAATACATAGACACGTTATAGAGGCCATGAGATTTGATCATAGGTTGGTCGGTTGTTTTTTTTTAAACCGATAAGCATTTATAATGGGAGTCATTGTTGTGGCTCCCACTATAAATCCCTGCTAGCACCAACAACCCACAAGCCAACATTAGCTAGGTAATTTATGACTTTGCAAGGGTCGAGATGTCCAGAGACGCACCCATGGGGTCCCTCCCGTGGGGGATGCCTACCCTCCTAGCCTCATCACAAAGGAACACATGTCTCATTGGGGACTTGAACTCAGGTGGGAAGAGTACAAGACTTACCTCCCAAGATTTACCACCACTTCAAGCTATTGTTAGTGAAGGCTCGTAACGAATCATTTTAACGAATCATCCACATTGTGTTAAGACATGCAAGCTATAGAGTCCACAAGATCTTATCATATGTTGGTTGGTTGGGAGAAAAGGCTCATAACCAATCCTTTAAACAAATCAATTTAAAAATTGACTCGTTGGTCAATAGTTAGTTCCATTGACATTGTGGGGACAAGCATTAAGTTAATACATAGGCAAGTTATGGAGCCCACAAGACTTGATCATTGGTTGGTAGGTTGTTAGTGAAATCTCATTACCAATCCTTTTAGCGAATCACTTTAAAAGTGACTCATGGGTTGGCAATGAATTCAACCACACCATTGAGCCGTTAAGACATAGGCAAGCTATAAAACCCACAAGATTTGATCATAGGTTGGTAGTAAAGGCTTATAACCAATCCTTCCAACAAATTACTTTAAAAGAGACTCATTGGTTGGCAATGAATTTCGTCTACACTGTAGGGCCAAGCACTGTGTTAAAACATAGGTAGGTTATGGAGCCCATGAGATTTGATCATAGGCTAGTTGGTTAGTAGCAAAGGCTCATAACCAATCCTTCTAATGAATCACTTTAAAAGTGACTCATCGGTGTTGGTAGTTAATTCCATCTACATTGTGGGGCCAAGCACTGTGTTAAGATATAGGTGGGTTATGGAGCCCATGAGATTTGATCATAGGTTGGTAGTGAAGACCCATAACCAATCCTTCAAGTGAATCACTTTAAAAGTGATTCATTGGTTGGCAATGATTTGCATTTGCAATGTGGGGGACATGGCATTATGTTAAAACATAGGTGGGCTATGGAGCTCATGAGATTTGATCATAAGTTGGTTGATTGATAACAAAGGCTCGTAACCAATCCAGTTAGTGAATCACTTTAAAAGTGACTCGTTGGTTGGCAGTTAATTCCATTCACACTCTCGGACCAAGCATTATATATAGACATCGGAGGGCTATGGATTTTACAAGATTTGACCAAAGGGTGGTTAGTTGGTAGTGAATGATTGTAGCCATTCCTTCTAGTGAATCACTTTAAAAATGATTCATTGGTTAGTAGTGAATTCCATTCACACCATGGGATCAAGCATTATGTTAAGATAAAGGTGGGCTATGGAGCCTGCTAGATTTGATCATAGGATGGTTGGTTGGTAGTAAAGGCATGTAACTAATCCTTCCATCAAATTACTTTAAAAGTGTCTTCTCGGTTGGAAGTTAATTCCATCCACATTGTGGGGCCACACATTGTATTAAGATGTTTACGATGAAAAGTTCTTCATTAAAATTACTTTGGGTTTTAGGATTTTCATTTTAGACTAAAGGGATTATTTTTCATTGTAATGAACATGGATTTGGAGGGTTGAGTGAATAAGAGGTTAACTCATTGATTTCATTTCCCTCTTCCTTTTGTTTTCCCTTATTCCTAATAGTTTAATTTTCCTCTATGTTGTGAACGTATTTATTACTTTCACCGCTATTGGAATCAAGTTTGTATTGAATTGGGGAGCACCAACAATGGCGATTGAAGCAACCAGATGGATGAAAATCTCTCCTAGGCGAAGTATAGGTTTTAGATGTTTTCGAATGAATGCCATTCGGTTTCATCTTGAGTTTTAGTGTGGTTGTAGGGGTTCCATTGTACTTCTAGTGTGTTTTCGATGTCCCCTCTTAGTGTAGTTAAACCTCCTATCTATCACTACTATTTTTAATCCTTACCACTCCTTTTAAGCTTCACTGACATTGTTATTATTACGCTCAGTTTTTCCATTGATCTTGGTTTTTTTATTTACTATTTTGGGGCACTGAACTGAGTCTTAAACTCCTCTTGCCTTCAGTTTTTTGTCTCTTCTATCTGCTTGGAGATTCATTTAATTAACACTTGAGATGTGTTTCATGTTTATTATTGCGTTCATTGGTTAATGGACCTACTACCAGCCATCTTTTTCCCGTTTTTGGGTGGTTGAACCATAGTTATCAGTCTTTGGTGCTAAACAAGTGTTTTGTTATGGAACCCTTACCTGTTGCTGACATAAATGGAGACGTTGGGGAACTAATGAGTGTGGATGACGAGGTTAGTTGGCTTAAGGACGGTCTTTTTACAAAGGTTGATTCATTGGGTAAGTTACCCGGCGCATTAAACCACACCTCACGTAAACTACCCCTGGCTTCAGGCATTTACGATCATTTACGAAACTCTTCTCTTGGGTATACTTTGAATCATTTGACAGTTTCAAGCCATAATCCATTCTTTGGTTCCTCTGTTGATGGGGGCACTAAACTTCCTCAATGTGAACCAAAGATTGTTTCCGCTATTAAGTTGGGTGTTAAAGGTGGTGGTCTGTCAGATAGATTTAGGAACTCCTTCAAACCTTCAAACCTTTTTGGTGTCCAGAGACGGGTGTGGAAGCCAAACAAGAGGAATAGGAGGATGGTGTTGGGCTCAGATGTGGACCTTGAGGAAACGTGCAGGTTGGCCCTTTTTGGCTTGGTGGGTAGGCTATCTTACTCTTATCTAGTTGATTGTCCTGTGTCATATTGGATTACTAAAAAATGGGTACCTTTACTTGGTTATGCTCCTGAGCTCCTTTGCCTTATGAAAGGTTGGATGGGATTTATTTTCAAATCTCCAGAAGACGCAACTTTACTATTGAAAAATTTATGGGTTATTGGGGGCAACAGCCTTATGCTGAAAAGGTGGAGGGTGGCTTTCGACCCGCGGATGGAACACTTCCAGTTAAGGCATTTATGGGTCCTTTTGTCGGGTTTGTTGCTGCATTTGTGGAACGAAGGAGCATTGAGGGCGATTGGGGATGCTCTGGGGCATTTCATCACTCTAGATCATTCAACATTGGAGAATTCTGTTAGGAAAGTGGGAAGGATTTTAGTGGAAGTTGATTTACATGGAGGACTTCTGGAGGCAATTGATATTGAATGGCAGGGTCGTCTTATCACACAACGGCTAGACTATGTGGGTATACATTTTCGGTGCAGCTGGTGTTGAGGCACATACCATATTCGTTGTGACTATATAGAGAAGATACTTGAAGAGAAGTCGGAAGACACTCTCCTATAGGAGGACCCCCCCGACTATGTTTTTGAAGAGGACTCCTTCAGTTGCGATCCTATTTACTATGGACCCGAGCCAGATTCACAACACGTAGAGACGACTACACTCTCAGGTAAACTAAAAAACTTTTGTCCTACTTTTTTCTCATCATTATTGTTAAGGTTTAAGCTATTATTGGGTTTCATTTCATTTCATTAGATAACAATAGCATAGATAGGATCACTAAGAAATACACAATCACAAGATACACATCATTTATCATGGGAAACCCTCATGGGGGAGAAAACCCAACAAAAACTTCCTTAATATAGATAGCCAATAGAATGCAAAGAGATAACTCAAACAAATACATAAAGTCCTCTCCAAGAAGTGTGCCTCTCTCTCTCTCTCTTATTCTCCAACTGCAGCTCCAAACTTGCGCTTTGATGAACAAGTGAGTGTGTGTCCAAATGAGGTGCTAGCCTCTTTATTTATACAATCTGACAGGCACTGGAGTGAGGTGTCTTTTCACTAGCAGCGCCGACTTCTCAATCTAGGTGGTTATAACCACTTTAATAATATTCTAGGTGGTTATAACCACTTTAATATATTTTGGGGCTGACTTTTCATTTGGCCCATTACAATTAGGGTTTGACCAATCCGCAAAAAGGGATTTGGTAATTTACAATACCCGACATGATCAATCCGCAAAAGGGGATTGATCTAATGAATAATACATAAATAATAATTAGAATACTCTTTGTAGTTACATTATTTCAACACTCCCCGTTAACAAGAAGGGTATTCTACAACAACATCAGGCGAGAGAGAGGGTAGCATCATCAACAACATCTTGGAACACTGACTGGAGTATCTATAAATCATTGGAAGTTTTTCTCATCATCAACATCATCATTCACAACAGGGAGATGGAATGGCATCATCATCCTCATAAGCATGAGGCTAAGGTAACATCATCATCATCTTCAGTGTGAGGCTAAAGTAGCATCATCATCTTCAGCATGAAAGATGAAATAACATCATCATCATCATAGTCATCTTTAGCAAGGAGATGAAGTGGCATCATCATCATCTTCGACAAGAGGCTGAAGTGGCATCATCATCATCTTCTTCATCACGAAGCTGAAGTGGCATCATCATCATCAACTTCAGCAAGAAGATGAAGTGGCATCATCATCATCATCTTCAGCAAGAAGCTGAAGTGGCATCGTCATCATCAACTTCAGCAAGAAGATGAAGTGGCATCATCATCATAAACTTCATCAACATGGATTAGTATAACACTAATACATCATCATCATCATCAATAACAACACAAGGCTAATACAACATCAAAAGCAACAATATCACAGCACAAAGGCTGGAGCATCATCAACATCATCACTAGGCTGAGAGTCTTCAGCACGAAGTTGGCATCATAGCACGAAGCTGGAAACACATCATCATAGCACGAGGCTAGCACATCATCAGAGCACAAGGCTGGCACATCATCACAGCACGAGGCTGGTACATCATCACAGCACGAGGCTGGCACATCATCACAGCACGAGGCTACTACACAGCAATTAAGTTGGAATCACAACACAACAATTAAGCTGGAATCTCAACACACTAATTAAGTCGGCATCATCAATTAAGTTGGAATCTCAACACAACAATTAAGCTGGAAGCACAACACTCGGTTGGTATCTCAACATAGAAATTAAGCTAGAAGCACAACACTCGGCTGGCATCTCAACACAACAATTAAGCTAGAAGCACAACACTCGGTTGGCATCTCAACACAACAATTAAGCTGGAAGCACAACACTCAATTGACATCTCAACACAACAATCAAGCTGGAAGCACAACACTAGGATGACATCTCAACACAACAATTAAGATGGAAGCACAACAGTAGGATGGCATATCAACACAACACTACTCCCCCTATCGAGGGAGGTCCTTTCGGACGATACCAAGCTTATCTCGAAAGTGCTCAAAATTTACACGAGATAGAGGCTTGTTCAACACATCGGCAACATGTTCATTTGTGCTAACATATTGGAGCTTTATGGCTCCTCTTTGCACCATGTCACGGATGTAATGGTATCGTATCTCTATGTGTTTCGACTTGTCATGAAATACAAGGTTCTATGTCATCTTTATGCAGATATGGTTATCACATAGTATCATGGTTGCTTCCATCTCTAGGTCGAATAGACCAATCAACAACTTACGAAGCCATGTGGCTTCACAACTGGTAGAACACACAATGATGTATTTTGCTTCCGTTGTACTGAGAGTAATGCTTGATTGCTTCTTACTCTACCATGAGATCATGGCTGATCCCAAACTGAAACAACATCCTGAAGTGCTCTTCCTGTCAAAGACACTTCCAACCCAATCTAAATCAGTGTACCCACTCAGTCTGAATTCATGATCTCCATCATTAGCTGAGACCACATTCTAACGTACCCTTAAGGTACCTCATCACATGTTTTGCAACACCTAGGTGAACATGTTTGGGTTCTACCAGAAACTGACTCAACGTGTTCACGACAAAACAAATATCTGGTTTGGTGTTCGTCAGACACATCAACTATCCAATGATCTGTCTATACAACGTGGCATCAATCAATTCTGACAAAGTGTCGACCATAAGCTTAAGCTTCGTTTCCATGGGTGTATTCATGGACTTGCACTCCAACATATGAAATCTCTTCAGGATTTCAACGGTATACTTCCCTTGGTTAAGGAATATCTTCTATGTGCTATGCCAAACTTCAAGACCTAAGAAATAATGCATTAGGCCAAGGTCTTTCATCTCAAATTCTAAAGCGAGCTTCTTTTTACATTCGATGATGAGCTTTTCTTTTCCAGTTAAGAATAATTCATATACATACAACAACAATATCACCGACTCATCATTCATAACCTTGAAGTAAAGGTTAGAATCAACTTTACTCTTGCTAAAGCCCAAGCTCATCAGGAAACTGTTAATTCTTCCATACCAAGCTCTAGGAGCTTGCTTCAACACGTACAGAGCTTCCTTCAACTGGTAGACATGAGTCTTTCTATCTTCAATCTTTAAATCAAAGTTTCTCATTACATTGTATCAATCTGGTACACTTGCTCAACGACAACTCAATCTCCACAAACATGTGCTAGCTCTATGTGTTTTATGTAAGGCACTCTCTGTCTCACTATCTGGGAGTATGTCCTCTACTCTCTCTTTAACTGTTCCTTCTGGAATCTGGGACTCTGTACCTGAAGCTGCTCTGAGACTGAGAATGACTACTTCATTCTCACTATGGCTGCTAAAATATGAGAGTAACACCTCTTATTCTATCAGGGCAACAGTTTCATTTGAAACTGAGAGTGGCTCAATAACTGATACTGCAGATAGCTCTTCTTCTTTCATGGAGGTAACTCTATCTTACATTGTAGTCACGTCTTCGTGACCCAACTAATGTACTGCACCAACTGCCACTCGATTTTAAATATGGGGATTGCTCCCCCTGCATCTCATACTATATATGAATCATGGTTGTTCTGGTTGTCTTCATAAATACTGGAACTATTTCTTCAATAAGTGTCTCGTCATAGTCTTATCCCTTTTATTGGGAGAATCCTATGGACATACACCAGGCTTTGTACATCTGCAACATGTTTGATCTGTATAGATCAATATTGGAAGTCAATACTGACTTCTCTTCTCACAGAAGAATCCATATCCTAGTCTTTCTGACTGGCTTCCTTCTTTGTCACTGAAACAAGGGAATCTTCCCAGGAGATTTCATATCTCCTAGAAGTTTTTGAAGCTATGATCTAGTCTTCTCACAACATCTGTCTCCCATTCCTGGGAGTTGTCTCTTCATTTAATCCTTTATGAGATCATGCTTACTCTCGATTTCTTCTGAGTCTACAAGGACCTCATTATCTCTTACATGGTATACTTGGTGTTGAATACCACGTCTAAATATGGAAGATAGAGTCAATCTTCAAGTGAGATCTGCTTCCTATTCTAATGTTCGGTCATCTTTGGAGCCTTCTGCTCCTTTCAATCAATCTTCATATGAGATACTCTGAATCTCAAGAGATAGCTTCTTCTTCATCTTCCTTGGTACATGAGTGTATATGGGCATGTACATACTCTGCTTCATGTCTCATATAATATGTTGTCTTCAACAACCTTCACTTATAGCTTCCTTAGGGTTATCACCTGTGACCTGAAACAAGGTCAACAAAACAACAAGCAAGAATAATACTCCTTTAATAATAAAACAATAGCACAAATAATCATCATAATAGCTCCTTTCGAGCTATCACTTGTGGCCTTTCTAAAGAAAAGATCAAAAGTAAGAGATACAATACGAAATGAGGTCAACACTCTTATAGTGTTGTGATCAAACATTCCTCAATGGCAACCTGAAACTAACACAAGAGGTTTCTCCTAGAGGAGATGTTAGTTGTATCAGGCAAATAATTACATTAATCATTTATCTCAATATGCTCACATGCTACCAAGTATAATACTTTTCAAGGACTGTTATCTCAACTATAGTGTTTACTTGTAACTTGTCATGTGCAACTTTGAATCTTCTC
>SNQJ01S0019757.1:83006-93179 GCA_010110895.2 Picea sitchensis
TCTTCAAGAGTGTGTTGCTTTTCTTCTCCTTCATTCAAGATGACAAGTGCTTTCTTCAACCTGTCTTCTGTACTAGGACAATATGCTCTCTTGACAGAAGCTTGGGGTTGGAGAATAAGCTCTATGATCTCTACTTTAATCCATCTAATATTTTGACCAAAGGTTAGTATGATGGTCATAGCTTCAACATGCAACATTGTCATAACAACTAGATGTATATCAGAATAATCAAACATGAGTTGCATTATTCTTCTGAATGTGTTGGATCTTGAGATCCTTCTGGATCTATGGCAAGAGATCCCTTCTCTTGCAAATACCCTTTAACGCTTAACCATTTAAACATATGTGAGTACATACCTCTGATAGCATTTGCAGGTAGTGGCACCATATAGTAGCAGCGACAATGATCACCAACTCTTAAAAACTTCAAGGGTGACTGCAACTGGTACTACGACTGATACTTCAACTAGTACTGCAACTGGTTCTGAGACTACAACTGCAACTTAAGGTTTTATGAGGAAACCCTAATTTTTCAAACTTCAAATTTTTAAATTCTGATCCAGGGGATAGATGTGTTGAGCTAAGGCAAGTAAGATGGTGCACTCAGATTTCTGAAAATCCAACTTTTACCCCCTCGAACTTGACCAGCGGATTTCTGGACTGTTGCTTCTGGTTTCCTGGTACTTCTGGTTTTCTAGTACTTCTGGTTTTCTAGTACTTCTGGTTTTTTGGTACCGGTGAAAACTAGGATTTCACTTTCCGGGAGATCTACCCACTGAAAAGGTGTGTTGAAGGTGCCAAAGAACTCCTTGGGTTAGGGCACACTTTTCTAGATGGTTTTGAGGCTAAAACTCTTCTTCAATAAAAGCCCTAATTTGCATGTACGACAACCGTGACGTTTTTCTCTTTCTCTTGTGAAAGATGCTCTCTTCATCTTAGCTCTGATACCATGTTAAGGTTTAAGTTATGATTGAGTTTCATTTCATTTCATTAGATAACAATAACATAGATAAGATCACTGAGAAATACACAATCACAAGAGACACATCATTTATTCTGGGAAACCCTCATGGGAGAGAAAACCCAACAAAAACTTCCTTAATATAGATAGACAATACAATGCCAAGAGATAACTCAAACAAATACAGAAAGTCCTCTCCAAGAAGTGTGCCTCTCTCTCTCTCTTCTTCTTCTCCAACTGCAGCTCCAAACTTGCGCTCTGATGAACAAGTGAGTGTGTGTCCAAATGAGGCGTTAACCTCTTTATTTATACAATCTGGCAGGCGCTGGAGTGAGGAGTCTTTTCATTGGTAGGGCCAACTTCTCAATCTGGGTGGTTATAACCACTTTAATAATATTCTGGGTGGTTATAACCACTTTAATATATTTTGGGGCCGAATTTTCATTTATCCCATTACAATTAGGGTTTGACCAATCCGCAAAAGGGGATTTGGTCATTTACAATACCCGACATGATCAATCCGCAAAAGGGGATTGATCTAATGAATAATACATCAATAATAATTAGAATACTCTTTGCAATTACATTATTTCAACAATTATCTCTCTAGGAGCATGATGCTTTGGAAAAATCCTGTTGGCTACAAGCATCGACCACTTTAGTTAATGGACGGGAAATTGGGGGCCTTGATAATTCTTATCATGTTGTGGTGACTTCAAATTTAACCAGTTCCTGGGGATACATATCCCTCCTTGGGGTTAGGGCATTATGTGTCTGTTTCTCCTATCCTACCTTCTAATACACAAACAATCCCACCTCGACAGCCCCTACCACAGTTACATTGCCTTCCGGAACTAAGATCTGTACTGTCCCTTTCCTATCCTACTTTGTTAGACACTGGGTCAGAGCCGAGGTTCAGAGAATCTGAAGAGAGTGAATCCTCACTCAATGATGTTTTAGACTTATTGATTCCTTTCATTAGGGATAAAAATGTGTCGGTCAAACTACCTACCTATTTGGGGAAGGCCATTCATAGCTCTGGGGAAAACATGGAGGCTTCTACATCAAAGATTAAGCTGGGGGAGTTGGGGAACGAATTTGCTTGGTCTAGGGGCATTGGCATAGAACTATCTCCCATAAAGTCTCGTAGAACACGAAAAAAGTTGGCTCAAAAGTTACCACAAACCGATGATATGGTTCCATCCTCCATTGATAGTGGGGTTCTTAGAGCGTTGAAAGCCCTGGCAAGGACAAAGTAATGTTATTAATGTTTGGAGGCACCCTCAAAGTGGCCTCAGTCCGACGTATCTTGGAAAATACTCGTCCCAAAATTGTATTTCTACAAGAAACCTTGGTAAATGCTCAGAAAGCTAGGGATTTTATGCAACTCTTGCGTCCATCCTGGGTTTCGAGTGCAGTTAACTCTGTGGGTAATTCGGGGGGACTGTTAGTCTCATGGAACCCAAATTTATATGAGTTGGTTCCTTATCTTACTATTGGTGGTATTCTGTTAACAGACAAGTGTACTATAAACAACCGGGAATTATGAATGCTTAATATTTATGGCATGCGCGCTGATCGGAAACAATTCTGGAAATCGATGGAAGACAGTGGTATCTTATCTATCAAGAATTCAATCATCATTGGGGACCTAAATATTGTTTTATCTTTGGACGAGGTCTGGGAGGAATGTCTAGGTTCGTGAATACAAATATTTACTACATAGAACTATTCTCATCCAAAAATATGATTGATATCAAGTCGGCGAAGCTGATCCCCACCTGGCAGAACGAGCGTTGTGGTCAGAAGGTGATTGCAAGGAGTTTAGACAATGTACTTGTTTCTAAAGATTTATTATATGTTGTCGGTCTTTATAGGTCCTGGGTTGAACTACCATTTATATCCGATCCTGCGCTAATTATTTTTCAACTGGATTTACCACCAATCTATAAGGCCTATCCTTTCAAACTTAATGCTTAATGGATAAAAGATCAAGATTTTGTGGACTAGTCTATAAAATTTGGAAAGACCCAGTTTTCCAGTCTGAAGGTGGAAAACAACATAGGATCGTTTGGAAATTAAAATTTCTAAAATCACAAACAAAGCTTTTGTATAAAGAGAAATTAGCTAGGAACAAAGCGAAGTTGATGACTCTTGAATCTGACATAAAGGATTTGATCTCTCTTATGGCAAGTGATCCTACTAATATTGAAACGGAATTATCACTCCGGCAGATGGAATTAGAAAGAAACAATATATTAAAAGGGGTTGAAGAATAATGGAGGTTGCGCAACAGAGCAATTTGGATGGCTAGCGAGGATAGTAATACTAAGTTTTTTCATAAATGTGCTACCCACAACAGAGCCCAAAAACATATTTGGGAGATTATTGATACCACAGGAGTAAAGATCTCTGATCAAGGAGCCTTAAAGGAAGAAACGGTTCGTCACTTCAAAAATTTCTACAATGACCCGCACTCATCGCACATTGTTGAACAATTTAAAATTATCGAACTATTTCCTCATATTGTAAATGAAGATGAGTCTTGCTCGATGTTCAACCCTGTTACTTTGGAGGAGCTAAAAGTTGTCCTAGTTCATTTTAAAAAGGATAAGAGTCTAGGGTCGGACGGTTGGACAGTTGAATTTTTCACCTTCTTCTTTGATTTAGTTGGGGAGGATCTCCTAGAGATGGTGGAGGAATCAAGAAGGTTAGACACTATCATTGAAAGCTTAAATTCAACCTTTCTGACATTGATCCCGAAGACAAACAATCCGACCACCTTTGAGGACTACTACCCAATATCACTGTGCAATCTATGCTACAAGGTAATATAAAAAATCATAGCTAACCGGATAAAACCATTTTTTTCTAGATCACTCTTCGAAGAACAACTGGGTTTCTCAAAAGGAAGGAGGATACAAGGCACTATCGACACAACTCATGAGAGCCTCCATAGCATCAAAAAGAAAAAATTAAAATCGCTTTTCCTAAAACTGGATTTAAGGAAAGCGTATGATTGTATTGATTGGGTACATTTAAGACTGGTCCTTCTAAAAGGGGCCTTTGGAATTCATATGACAAACTGGATCATGTTGTGCATCACATCCTCCTCCTTTGCAGTATTATTAAATGGTGAGGCCACCGAATTCTTTAGAAGCGGTAGAGGATTACGCCAAGGTTGTCCATTATCACCGTTACAATTTATACTGGAGATGGAAGGCCTTAGTTTATTACTAAAGTCTAGCATTGGTAAAGGCAAACTCTCATGTATAAAAGTGTTCAGATTGTTAAATATTCTTCATCTATTGTTTGTGGATGACGTACTTATTATGACAAAGGATAGTTTACATGAGTGGAAAGAAATTGACAATATTATCACATTATTCTGTAAAGCTTATGGCATGTCGGTTAATCATACAAAGACAATTGTTCATTTTGAAGGGCTCATAGAATGTGAATTGGCCCCATTCAAAACTGTCCTCCCTTATACTTTCAGTGATGTTTCGAATGGGTTCAAATACTTGGGTTACTATCTAAATATAGGGATGCAAAAGGCAGGTGACTGAAATTGGCTTGTGGCCAAAATAACAAAGAAAATTAGTTTATGGTGTTACAGGTGGCTTTCTATAGGAGGTAGGTACATTCTAGTCAAAACAGTGCTGGAAGGCTAGCCTATTTATTGGATGTCTATGGAAGCAATTCCTCGATCTGTATTAAGCAAGATTAGAAAGTTGATGTTTAACTTTCTATGGAGCGGCCAAAAAGATTAGAAGCAATTTCATCTTTGCAGATGGGAGATTTTATCTAGACCCAAGAATAATGGTGGATAGGGTTTCCGAAACCTTGCACATTTCAATTTGGCTTTGACTACAAATACCCTATGGAGGGTCATAATGCAGGGTGGTATCTGGCACAAAGTTGTAATGGACAAATACTTTTCGAACATAACAATTATAAACTGGTTTAGGTTGGCTTCTCAAAAAATTTGTTCTGCTTCTAGGATTTGGACGAGCCTTACCCGTTTTGTTCATGTAATTACTCATTGGCTGGCTTGGCGACTAGGATCTAGACATCTCATTTCCACTGGAAGAGACCAAATCCTAGGCATTGGTGACAATTCATTCCTCAATGCAGAGATCCTATCTATTTTAAATCAAAAAACAATTATTGTACTATCTCAAGCCACTAAAGGTTGCGAGCCTTTTACACAACCTGAGATATGGACGAGCAGTGAAAAATTGGAATTAACTGGGGAGCGGGCTTCAGACTGGAAAAAATATATATCAAAGCTTAATGTGGCCGTGATCTCGCTTGATAACACCAATGACACTTTGCTATGGACCGGAGGTGATTCATCTCGGAATATCACTATTAAAAACATATATGCATCCCTTATATCCACTTAGCAACTCCCGATTTGGCGTGGATGGAGAGTTAACTTATGTAAATGGAAGTTACAGTTGAAGATAAAAAAAAATTATGGTTGGTCGTGGACAACAGGATCCTTACCTCGGAGGTTTTAAATAAAAAGGGTTGGGAAGGCCCGAGAATCTGCATACTCTGTAAGCATAACTGTGAAGACATAAATCATCTCTTTGTTCATTGCACCTTTACAAAAATTGTTTGGTCCATAATTTCTTATAGGCTGCAAATTAAAAATACTTGGGTCGGGAACTCACTTATAGAATGCCTGGACTCCTGAACTATAAATGATGCAGTTTCAAATAGCTTGGCGACAATCACATGTTGGAATATATGGAATGAAAGGAACAAAGCAATCTTTGAGGAGAAATCACCTTCTGCTTGGGCTATTGTATTCAAGACACTTGGATCATATACTATTTTTCCGCATACTCAATTTTTTTTTAATATAAGATAGAGGTCGATCGCACATTATGAGGATTGTACCTATGCTTATTTTGATGGGGCAGCTACAACGGGTGGTCAAAATTGTGAAGCAAGGGGTATCATAAAGTGCCCGGATACAATTGTTTACATGTGGTTTGTCAATTGCGGTGGAGGAACTAATATAAAAGATGAGTTTTTGGGAGCTTGGGCCTCTCTCATATTAGAAAAATACTTGAACATCCATAATATTCAAATTTTGGGGGACTCCAAGGTGATTATTGATTGGCTAAATCATAATGGAAATCTTCAATCCACCGTTATTGAAGGATGGAAGCGTAGAACTTTGGAGTTGTCTACATAATTTCATGGTATACACTATCACCATATCTACAGGGAATTCAACAAGGAGGCCGATCTATTATCAAAACATGCCCTTCTAGAACCCAAAGGAATATTATCATATTTTACTTGGGAAGGAGGGACAACGGGCCCTACATTTTATATGGATTTGTTTAAAGTTTCTCCATAGTTATTTTGGGTTTTTGGGCAGAGATTTAGACTGGAGTCAAAAATATTTTTTTTATATTTTGAAGCGATGTACTTCTTAATATTATTACTTGTCATTGTGTTGGTGTTAATGGATACGTATTATGGATGTTTTCTCTTTGTAGTGGAAAAATTGTATGTCAGTTTGTATCCTTTGGATCTACAAGTATCGGCTTTTGATCAAGGATCCTATGAAGATGTAAAAAAAATTATATTTCTAATATAATTTTGAGAGAATTTTCAATTGGAAAAAGTTTGTATTGAATCTTCCATACATGTATGTTGTTGTGTAGGTGGGGAAGATCGAAGATGTTGAAAAGAAGAACTTGATGATGCTTTCTCTTTAGGACCAAAGGTCTTATTACATTCTTGAAATTATCAAGAATGCCTCCTAAGTGTATCCTAAATCTTATTAGAACTTTTGGGTTACAAATAATATGCCTAGAAGGAAGAAGAAACTTGATTTGGTGATGTTAGAGCACTAATTGTTTCCTTCTTCATTCATTGTTGCCAACAAGGTGAAATAATTTGGGTGTAGTGCATATGTTGTCATGAATAAACTTTGGTCTAAGAGTTGAAATAAAAGATAACCTTGGGCTTTGAGATTATCAATAGGGAAATGATTGTGCATTGAGATATATTTTTTACGGATGGTTTGTTAGATTTTCTTAAATTTCCAGAGCAATAGATTTACCAGAGTATTTAAATCTTCTTTTACATTCAATAACCATATACTGGAAATATAATCAGGATCTAGAAGCAGATAGACAAGCGCAAGAAAACACAAAGATTTGTCCTAGGAAAACCCAATCAACTTTTCTTAGAGAGAATCCTTCTGATAATACAATATAACCATGAACAAGCTCTCTTCACAAGAGGAAAACTAATAATGAAGAAACCATGATAACAAGAACTTATATCTTCTCCTTGTCAAACCCTAGCAAGGGTAGATAACTGCATCACAATCCTAGCGCAACTCTTCCATAGGTAGTGCACAAGAGAAATCACTTAGAACCACCAAGAAACCCCGGTTGTTGCAGTAGCTACATCTCCCTCTTGCCTCAGACTTGTGCATTCTTCTTGAGTGAGATAATTGTGTGAGTGGGTCCAAACGAGCAAGGCGTCACCTTTATTTATTGTCTTCAATTTACTTAGCTGGGGTCGACTTCTCTTCCTGGGAATTCTATTTTCACTTTATTCTTTTCCTATGAGCCCACTTCTCTTCTAGGATGTTCTTCAATTGTTCAATGGTCCTCCTTCGACTTCTTGGAATCTTCTTCTTCTCTAAGAAAAGTTATCTGTGATGGAATACCTCCCACTGCTACCAAAACATTAACATGGTTAACCAGGTATTGTTTTTCTAGTGAATTTGGCATTTGTGGTCTATTTGAAAGGAATTATAATCATTGGGGTGGATGGCAATACATAAGGCCCCTAACCATATCAATCTTTCAAGGTTTTGTTGTTGATGATTATTCTCAAACTCAATATAAGCTCTCTTATTAACCTTAGTTTAAAGAACCCAACTTTGTTGTGATAAAGTGGATTGCACTATGATATTTGAGGTGGCTTTATAAGTACTCAAGTGAATTTTCTGTAAGTATGTTATAGTATGTTAGCTACAACATTGGACCAAACAATGGAGATAGAAGCATTTATCTCAATGTTGTTTAACATAAATCCATTCAAGACAATACATATTGCCTATATGGTTATAAATTGACAAAGAAAACAAGTACTGTGTGACTTCTTGATTAATTCTCTTGGAACCATAACTAATGGTGCCCTCTAAGTATGGTGCTAACAAGTTTGGCACAAAGTGAAATATTGTTATAGGGACAATCCTAGGGGAACTATAGAGAACCAATGGATGAAGAAATATATTTGTTGGGATCCTCACTAGGGGTGTAATGGGGGGAGGGGGGTGTGAGTGTGCTTGTGTGTGAAGGGACCACTAGTGTAATAATAGTATGTTTATGGTGGTCATTCAATATAAAGTGGAATAGGTCCAATATGTTTGCTATTATTAAATAAATCCCACTAGTTAGTTAGCATGGAATACATGTAATGTAGTCTCATTAAAGAAGGTCCACTAGATAGTTAGGAGGTGGTCATGATTAAGGCTTCATGAATAGCTTTATATAAGGAGGGAGCCCTCCTCCTGGAGCAAGTATTGGAGTATATTGTATTGGAGCTTAGCTCATTAAGAGGTCTCCCTACCTTAAGAAGCAAGTGAGTAAGAGTGGATTCCTTCCATAAAAGGACCATTGCAAGGTATTTCCCTACCTCAAGGGTATTTTGATATAATCAAGTAAATAGGTTTTTTGATCTTATTCTTGAATATCTTGTGTGATAAAATTTTCAGATCAAAGGTACATACCAAGTGGTATTAGAGCTCTTTCTTGGGCCTAAGAGAGATTTTTTTTTTCTTTCTTTAGATTTTTCAAAGGAAAAAGCGGGCAACGAAATTCAAATCAATTCCTATAACGTTTTGCGTGAAAAATGAAGAAACAAAGTGTATATTTTAATTCCTCTAAAAAAAACACCCAATTTAAAAAAAAAATCATTCAAATTGGATTTTAGGAAGCCAAGATATTGTTGATTTAAAATCGGTTATTTTAGGGTTTTTTAGGTGATAAATGTGAATATTCCAGAGTAGATATATTTTGATAGAGCAACCAAATTGTAGATTGGCCAATGCCATCAAATAAAGGATTTTTTGGGGTTTGATTTGATATATCATAGGTTATGCTTTCGATCAATATTCAGTGTGCTACAACCCTTGAAAATGTTTTGCCCCCCAAACCCTAACAAAACCAAAGAATGGCTATATGGAGAAACATGACATGGGAGGACCAAATGTTCATATTAATATAGTTGTGAGATCAAGTGAAGGAGGCTCGGGTGATGGCCTAAGATGCTTTGGTATAATCACAACAACTTACAGACGAATTTTGTGAATTTTACGAAAAGTTGTATCATTGATGAGACATATCCTATCATTCGAGGAGATTATACCTTTGAAATAGATGCATGCTATGAGTTAGAGAATGCTTGTGATGATAGGTGCATGATAAGTTGTCATTTTGAGGAAGATAACTACTTTCACCTTTTATTTGATGCCTCTACTCCACCCTATGTAGAGAACACCATAAAAGGGTTATTAGGAGCCAATTATGACTACCATTGATCAACTTTCCTATTCTCTAATGGTAGTGTTCCCTCCAAATCCATAAATAACCTTTTACGATTGTTTGGATGATCTTTTGGACAATTTGGATTCCATTTAGTTGTATCTACATGACCATGGTGGGAATTTGGAGCACAATACTTAGACATTCATCAAGCTCATTAGTCATCAATTGGGAGCCAAAATGAACATCTGGATGTAGGACCCAAGTTTATTGACATGCTCTTTGGATTCCTTCAATATTGTAATTAGTACTTGTACATGGGACATTGACTACTTTAGCGGGGTGGTAAACACTCGTACATCATACCTAGCTTTATGGATGAGCTTCTTGAACTACTCTAGCATTGCAATTAACACCCATACATGGGACCCTAGTTTATGGTTGTATATCCTCACTATAAGCATTGAGGAAAACACTTTTTGAAGGGAGATGGAATGTTGAGATCCTCCCTAAGGGTGTGATTGTAACGACCCCTTCTTTATGTCTATGAATAGCGAAGTTCAATAGGAATTTTTTTTTTCTTTTTCTTTTTAACAAATAAGAAATTAACAACATCACCTAATTCATATCAATGCAAAAACACATGACATCATAACTAAGGTGACACATGAGTGAGAATAT
>SNQJ01S0019757.1:106636-162142 GCA_010110895.2 Picea sitchensis
GAGAGAGAGAGAGAGAGAGAGAGAGAGAGAGAGAGAGAGAGAGAGAGAGAATCGGTTTGAGCTCAATTAATTTTCAAAACTTTAAATGTAGAAGTATGGTCGAATCCAAGTTGCATTGTTGGTGTCTATTTCTTTTTATTTTTGTAGATTAAGTTGTTATGAAGGTCACTGTATTATTGGTTTGTGACGACTTGTAGCATCGTTGGTGTCTGTTTCTTTTTATTTTTGTAGATTAAGCTATTATGAAGGTTACTCTATTATTGGTTTCTAACGACTTGTAAATGCTTGCTCCTAGTAAGATAACTCTACATCTTGATATTTGATATACTGCACATCTAATAATATATTTAGTAGCTTCATATTTAACATATAGTATTATCATGTGTGAAAAAAGAGGCATGTCATGCTTTTTTTCAATCGGATGGTTTACAGAGTGCAAGAGTGCAATGGTGAAAGAGAGAACTTTTCCCATGAAACGACATTGGTTGGGTCCTTTGGGGGTTACTCTTCATCCTCTGTGGATGCAGAGTTTGTGGCAAAGCTATTCCCCATGGGACCAGAGGCTTCTAAGCTGCACAAATTTTGAATGGCTCTAGAAATTATTCCGACCATGGAAATATCAAGGCTCTAATTACATCTCTGTATGGAAGGGGAGTCTGATGAAATTTGAATTCTGGAGAAATTAAGGATTATGAAATAGAAAAGAGCGACTGACCTTGAATTGCAGATGACATTTTACCTAGGTTTGCAATCATTACCTGTAGTAATTGTCTTTGTGAACAACATGACACCTTGTTAATCTTGGACCACTGCTAGTAATAGTATCGTTGTTAGACTCCAAAGAAGGTGGCACTGGAACTACTCTTGTCATGAGTGTATTTTTTGTAGAGGCAGTTTGGTTTGTTCAGATTTGCAATAAATCATCCCATTTTTATTTTGTAATTAAAAAAAAAACTATTGTCAACAAGATCCCTTTTGGGAATCCCAAGTAGTTTGCACATGTTATTTGAGTACACCACGAGTGCTTTCACCTCCTTGTCCTGTACTTCTATTTGCAACTTCCCAGTCATAGAAAGACAATCCCTCCTTGTTACCCCTAACAACCTTACTACCTACCAACTTTTTATCTTACAGGAATCGATGATAAACTTTGATTAGGGTTTCATGTCAATGTACTTTTGTTTTATCCATAACGCTACACTCCTACAGGAAAATCCAAGATCCGGTCGAAATTATTGCAAAGGCTTTGGCAAACTTCTAGTGCATTACTATCTCTCTGTAGGGATATATTTAAGAGATGGCGATAAGGGTAAGTTGATAATGGACTGTAATGGTGAAGGGGTTCTTCAAGTAGAGGCTGATGTAGATATTTCCTTCGAAGGCTTGTGAGCTGTCTCTTGAGAGTGATTCCTTGCACTCTTGATTTTATAAAAAACCTTCTGGAATTGCACACTGCCTTTGACTGGATTCATTATTATGGATATTGGGATGGTATCATGCCTCTCAAACATCCCAAACTTAACTAAATTCTCATGCCACCCCAAATATTCTCATGGTTGTTGTTACAACCTTACGCTATCATCACATCACATGTCAGGCCCATGTGCACTGGAATCGAAAATGCCCATAGGCCCTCATTTCATGCTGTCCATATTTAACTGTTCCTCTTCCTGAAAAAGCTGACAACAACATAGTGCGTGCAAATTATTAGGTTAATTAGGCGAAGTTGATAGATAATACGTGAAGTTGAGGATGATATGTGAGAAAATAATAGAATACTAACACACTGAGAGTTGACGGATTGCTTAGAATATTGATAGTTGGACATATTTCTTTTATGTAGATCGTAATGTAATATAAGGATTGCACGTTTTTCCTCTGAATAGGAATGGTATTTCATGGGGGACTGTAGGTATGTGTCAGTCTGGATGAGAGGAACACAGGAGAAACTAAAAAAAGAGATGATGACATAATCTGATTGATAATAAATTAGAATACAGTTTTAAATTATAACAAATAAACAATTACAAAATAGAAGATGGGAAGCCACATGCTCTTCGTTGGAGACAAATTTATCAGAGAGGCACGAATAGACTTGAACCCACCGTCTATTCCCCCCACTCTCCTGCGCAATGGACCACATTTTATCTAATGCATTAATGCCTTTGAATGATGGAGACCTGAACTCAAAATGCGTCCATACGCGTGTCCCTTCCTGCATAATTGATAGGTTCTTAATATCAAACTCAAAAACCGTCAGGTGTAAGTCAAATGAATAAGGTGGTAAGTCATAGGCCCTCGTTGAGTCTCCGGTAAGCGAACCCATTGCCCACTTTCTCAACATTTCTTATTTCATCGACGATTGGCACGATGAAATGACAATTGGCATGATTTTGCTTAGACTTTTGAGGTGGCATCCTTTTACAACATATTTTATTATGTTGTGTGGCTCTAGGTCCGACACAGTTGCACTGCAGGCGAGGAACTTTGCAGTCGAGGGACTGGCTCTGTGGCTCGATTTTGAAAAAGATTATTACAATAGGTTGACGTCTGTCCCCATTCTTTGTCGATGCTGACTTCTTTGGCACAGACACAAACATGTAACTAAACATACCCTTTTTCAGCTGCCTGATTTCGGGAGCGTCGTGACCCCAACGGTCTCATTGGGACGAACGGATGGTTTCCTATCTGTCAGGGAAATTCTGTTTTATAACCTTTGGAATGCTGGAAAAAATTGAAATTTTGTTTTATAACCTTTGGAATGCTGGAAAAATTTGAAGAAATTGAAAACAACTTTTCTTGGAATATATATTAAAGATGATAAATGTAAATAATTTGAACTTTTTTGGTGGAAGTAATGGTTTAAGCTTTTAAGCTTATAACCATAACCATTACCAAGAATAGTGAAAAGAAAAAGCAATCTTAATGAAATGAAGCTTTAACTAAAAAATCCCTCTTGGAAAATAAAACATAAAAAATGTATTAGAATTGTAAATAAAAAATCGTGTTTAGTCATGCTCGGTTACAACCTTTCATGTACAATCGATGCATTTACACCTTTTCATATACAATTGATGCATTTTGCAGAAGGTTCACCTCTTTGTTATGCTATTGGGCTTGTTCATGTGCTCTTTTAACATTTCAAACTATTAGAGGGTAAGAAGTTGTTATCCACCTTTTTCAATACTGTGGTTTTACCTCAGAGACTAGTACTCTAGATTAGTCATTCCTCTTTGAAAACACTACAAGAACTTATTGAATGTGTTCCAACATCAAGCAATAAAACTTGTATTGAATCTTACATAATGTTGTCAAATAAAAGAAATAGGCTAAAACCACATGTTTCATAAAAGGCAATGTCTGTGCAAGTACATGAAAAATCCATATTATATGCTTAAACATATCTCATTGAAGTTATAGATAAAACCTCACAAATTCTAGACACATTTATTAATAAACTCACATAAATTTATTATATATAATCTACTTTACAATTTATACTTCACAGTTTATTATTTATACTTCAGGGTAAACTTCATTCAATAAACTTTGGATTTTTTTTTTCAATGAGACAGGGACTAGCTGCTTTGCAGCTATTTCCCTTGTTTAACATTGAATTAATGGGTTACTATGAATTGTTGTGATCTTTAAGGGTTTTAAGATAATACTTATTAGTTGGTTTATGTTATAATATGTATATAATATACCTTTTTCACTAAAGGATGTTTTGACATTAAAGCATAGTGAGAGAGTTATTGTTATAAAAGAAGTCTAATTTTAGTATTGTTATAGGTTAAGGAAATAAGATGATAAGATCCTCGAAACTTCAAACAAAATTGTCATTGTGAAATGATCAATGCTAAGTTGATTTTCTCCAAAAATGTTTGTTAATATAATTTTGTAATTAAATTTCTTTGATTATTACGTCAAACATACTTTTGTGATCATGATTCTTTATAATGTATGTTAAGTTTTAACTTTGTTCCAAGTGATATTGGACCAAAAGACCCTTAAAACATCAAATTTGGTTTATTAAAATATTAAAAAATAAATAAATTAAATTTTTTTATAAACAATTTAAAAAAAATAAAAATATAATTAAAAAAATTAAAATTAAAAAATAATTCTTTATAATATATGTTAAGTTTTAACTTTGTTCCAAGTGATATTGGAACAAAAGACCCTTAAAACACCAAATTTGGTTTATCAAAATATTAAAAAAAAATTAATTAAAAAGATTAATTTTTTTTTTAAAACAAAAATATAATTAAAAAAAAAAATAAAAAAAAAAATACAAAACTAAATTATATTTCTTTTAAAAATAACAAAGTTAAAATAATTAAATATAGCAAAAATATAAAATAATTTTAAAACTAAAAATTAAAAAAATAAATTAAACTAATAATCTAAAAAATTTAAAAAGAACCCAATTAAAACTAAATAATCAAAATTTAATAAAAAAAATTTAATTGGAAATTGTGTATGGGAGGACCCTCCGAGGGGCTTGGAATGCATGTAGTCCAAGCATGTGGGCGAGGTCCGACATCTCCCGCCTCCCGCACAATTTCCAATTTTTGGGGGATGATTTAGTTTTAGTTTGGTTGTTTTTTAATTTTTAAATTATTGTTTGGTTTTATATTTTTTTAACTTTTTAGTTATAAAATTGTGGTATATTTTTAATATATTTAATTTTTAAAACTTTAGTGTTATTTTTTTAATTTTTAGTATAATTTTGTTTTGTATTTTTAATTTTTTTTAAATGTTTGTGTTTAATGTTTATTTCTGATTTTGAATGGGAATAATATTTCTCTACGGCCCAAAGGGGTTGGATCCAATGGTGGAAAGCGAGGAGTTTTTCACCGTTGGGCAAGGTTCAATTCTCGTGAGGGTTTTACCTGGAGCCATGGGGACACCTTGAGGTAGTGGTCGAACATGTGGTTGCACCCAGAGATACTATAATAAATGGTATCGTGACCCGTGCACACATAAGTGGATCAAAGCCCACCCCATGTCCCTTCAACTTTTAAGTCCCAGGAGGTGTGGGGCGGTGTTGTGAGTGTGTTGGTAAACCACTCCCGTGATGTTAAAGAATCCATAGGTTGAAACACAGGGGACAAAAATCAATATGTTAAGGGTTGGTGGTAGCTCTCCCAGTAGGAGTGCGATCCCAGGGTGATTTTGGCGGCTTAGATACCCACGAGTGGTTTCTCAAACCCACGAGGTTAGTGCAGTCTGCCACAAATTAACAAACAAAAAAAAATATTTCTCTCTGGGTTTTACTGTGGTTTTGAAAGAGAATAATATTTCTCCGTGGTTTTGAGCGGAAATAATATTTCTCACAGTTCTGAGCTTGAGAATAATATTTCTCCGTTGTTTTGAGCGGGAATACTACTTCTCTAATTAATATTTCTCTACTTGAGTTTCTCTATGTTTTTGAACGAGAATACTACTTCTCTAATTAATATTTCTTCGCAGTTTGCTGGGGTTTTGAATAAGAATAATACTTATTTGTTTTATTTATTTTTTTAGGAGATATTTTATTTCTAAGATTATATATCTAGGGTTTTGAGCGAGAATAATCTTTGTAGTTTTACCTTTTTACCCGGAATAATCTCTGTAGTTTCTTTGGACCTCTTTGTCGTCTTGAAATTATTTTTGGCTTCTTCAAAGGGTTGAGCATTTGGACATGTGAAATGAGGTGAGTCACTTTTACTTTGATTCAATTTTTAATTTTTAAGAGATTTAAATATATTTTATTTATTTATTTATGTTTTGAGTAAAGTTGATTTGAGAGATAAAAGTCAATCCTTAATAATAATTGTTACATCTTTTTTTCTCTTCTTTTCAATATAGGCACTCCACCACCTATTCCAAAAACTCACCCTAACAAGGGAAGGCCCCCAAAAATCACCCTAGAGATCTTTTATCACCCTAGAGATCCTTTACTTTTATATGGAATCAGTAGAAAAATTGAGAGAAGAGAGAGATGCAAAATCCAAATAGAGTTAGAAACGGTTCGAGAAAAGGATTGAAGAAAGAGACTTAAAACTCAAAATAGATCTAGAGGCAATGATTGATAAAAAATCAAAGATACCATTCAAACTCAAATGGGGATATATTCTTAGGGGTTCAAGAGTGAATTACCAACCCGATTGGGAAGGATAGAGGAATTCCAAAGAGAAATGGAAAAACATAAGCGATCAACCCAAGAAGGAGGGTTGAAGGAAATCACAACTTGAGAGATAGGATTAAAGAGCTAGAAAAACTAACCAACAATTTCACCCTCAGTAATATGAAAAACAAATTAGATATCAAACCCATCAGAGGAAATGAATAAGCTAATCGGGTGGACCATAAGCGTAACAAAAGAGCCTTGAACCTCATAATTTTGGTATAAAAGAACAACAAAGGGAGGATACGCTAGTAATAGTAAATGAATTAAGAATAAATCCTGGAAATTGATTACAACACCTCCATGGAATCCAAGGGCTGGGAAAAATGGTGAATACAAGATAGGGTGATCGTGTCAAAATTAAGTTGTCGACCATAAATATAGCATACTTAGTAAATCAATGAGCTTAAAAGGGTCAGGAATATTCATAAGTAGAGACCTCATTCAGAGACCAAGCTAAACTAAGGAAGGAAGTTCAAAGGTAAAGAAGCCAGGAAGGAAAATTGAAAATGGGCAATATTAAATCCCGAAGCTATTGTTGGGGATAGAGACGGAGGGATAATAATAAATGGGAATTAGGGACACTTGGGATCCTTTGGAATTGTGGTGGCTTTCCATGGCATAAAGGTCCTATGATAAGTTGGATCCCAGGTGGTATTGATATTATCTGTCTAGATGAAACTTGGGAGCATGAAGGTCTGGGGTCCCTAACATGGAAGGATTTGTCTTGTGGTGGCATGGAACAAAAGTCATAGGTATTAGAGGGATAGGAGGCATAGTTTGTTATAGTAGAAAACATTTCTCCCTCACATTCAACTTCATAAGATTGTCCCTCTTAATCAATACATTTTGGATAGAAATTTCAGACACCAATGCTAAAGAGATGTATATAGCAATTTGTTATTTTACAACTATTAATTCTACACTTTATTATAAAATAATCTAGATAAAAATTATTCCTATAACCGTTTAGGTGAGATATTTATAATTTGAGAAAATGAGGAGTAATATCCTCTGCTAGGAGACTTTAGTATGGGATTGCAATAAACAGAGCTACTATACTGAGGTATTGACTCCAACCATAATCCTTTATGGCTAGATAGGAGACCTTGTTTTTATCTAATAGCTACAAAGAAGCTCTCAAGACCTAATTGAGAATTTGTTTTAGTGCAGAGTTGGTCAAGCCTCACCAGAGGCTCTCCAAAGAGACCTAATAATTTGCAATGGAGTAATGGAAATTATTGAGCTCAAGCCAAATAGACACTTGTATTCATGGGCTAGGTAGTATTGTTGTAGATTATGTAATATCGATATCCCCGTTTCTCACCAAATAACAACTTTTGACCTTTTAAATGACCATGGGCGTGACTCACGATGTAATAAATAACAACCCTGATTCTAAAATTTTCCATGCATAGGGTACCATTGAAGAGAATTATGAAAATCAAAGGAATTTAGCTTTAATAGTAAAGTTGACATTTTCTTAAAGGTTTAAATAGTAAATTAAAACTCATAACTTATAGGACAACATTGAAGAAGAACTCTATCATAATTTTACAACTACCCTTTCCACTTCCATTAACAAGGTTTCTTTTTTAAGGTCCCATAAAAGAATAATAGAACAACCAACCCTTGGTATGATAAAGAATGTAAAGGTACCAAGGAAATACATTGGGGATGCTTCTGTGAGCCCTTAAAACTTGATAAGATCAATAGAACAAAGCCCTAATTAAAGAAAAAAAAAGATACTACTTATTATATCAATAAAAGCAAAGAGCAACTTTCACAACTATACAAGTTGGATCCTAGAAGTTCTAGAGCCAAATTCTGAAACACAATACTAAAGAAATAATGGAGGATTCCCTTGACAGACTAGAATTCCTACCTTGAGAATCTTCTGAGTTCCCTAATGCCATGGACACCATTCCTATTGTCCCTACAAAGGGAATAAGTTTTTTCTTTAGATGACATAGAGTTCGAGGGTAAGCAGCTCGCAAATGGGAAAACTAAGGTTGCAGAGGCTACCAAGTGAAATTTTAAATTGGAGGAGACCAATCCGCATCCCTCACCTTACACAAGCTCACTTCAATTTAGTAGTAGTCAGCGGGACTTCTCTAAACACAGGGCCTTAAAACCTCATTGTTCCTATTTTTAAAAATGGGGATAAAGCATTCCCTCTAATTGGGACATTATAGTGCTTGGATTTTGCAGCAAGCTTTAGCGGAATTATTTTGGAAGAAGATTAGCATTTGGCTAGAAAGTCCTTGATCGCTAAAGGACGAGGTAGGGTTTGGGAGATATCCCGATTTCAAGCTGTGGACCATCTTGTTACCTTTAGGATCATTCTTGAGGAGAGGAGTTCGCAATACTAAAACCAATCTTTTTGTTGTTTTGTTGACTTTAGGAAAGCTTTTGACATGGTTACAGGAAAAACCTTTGGAATGGTTGGAAGAGATAAAAGTGCCTCTCAGTTGAGGGCTGTTGCAATATAAGGATGTAGGGGGTATTACTAAGTTTAAAGCTTGAGGCCCAGTCCCGAGAGATTAACTTCAATATCCGAGTCAAACAAAGTTGTCCCTTGTCCCCTACCCTTTTTAGCATATACATTGATAAATTAGAAGAATGTTTGGAAAAAGCGGGTTGTGTCATCCCTACTCTCACAGGTATAGTCATCAATCTTCTTCTTTATGCGATGATATTGTGGTTCTTGCCCATGAGAGTCCCATGATCTTGAAAATAACTAGAATCCTCAAGGTTGCTCCAATATGGGTATGGTTTTTAATACTGATAAGACTAAGTTTTTGATTATTAAATCCAATAAAATTCCTTATGATACCTTTGTATCTGACAACAACAACGTGGAGGAAATGAATTCCTACAAATATCTTAGAATTGATATTACCACAAGCAATTGGAATTATAGCATTGAGAAAATGATTATTGGGGGTTGGAAGAGAAACATTATGGGCTTGAAAACAACTGTAATTTAGTCGATCTTTGGGTTAATTTATAGAAGAAACTCCTCTTTGAAGTTTCTTGTTATTCTTTATGGATGTGAAGTATGGGGTTGTAGTATCTCACATGAATCGGGAAAGATAAAGCAAATACAAAGGAATTTTGCCAACCCTATAATCTCAAAATTAAAAAGAAATACATATCCCATCCTCCTGCATTAGAAACTAGCCTCTCCCCTACTGAGAACATGGCTATGACTAGATACCTAATGTATAAGAATAATTTAAACAACATGAAAGAAGAGAGGCTTCCTAAAATTGCTTCCAAATCAAGTCATAACCACCATCGACTCAAAGCGAGGATGGCATGAGATCCTTGATCTTGGCTAAACTATTGGAATGTCGGTGTTTTGTGAGGGAATAAAGATACACAATAAAAAACATCAAAACAAAATTTAAGGAAAAAATGGTGTGATAAAGAGTTGGGGAAAAAAGAAAATTAAGGTATTATAAAGATGTAATCCAAACCCCTAATCTAGAATATCAAAATTATCAATCTGTTTTGCCAAATTAGCGAAAAAATAAGCATTGCTAGGAATAAGAACAAATTCTCGGGCTCCATGAGTGAAGCGGGTGTTGGTCCAATTCCTAAGCATGCATGGGATGAAGGAATTTGTGCCACTGCTTTGTGACACTAAGAAGGTTTGAAGATGAAAAACACTCTCTTAGATTGTCCATTCTATACCCATATTAAATCTCATATATTTCAGAAATGGTCTGCAGCCTTCTGTCTCTTTAACCAGCTTGAGAATGGTGATCTTTGGAAGCTTCTCTTAATGCTTTTTAGACACGAAACAAAATTACAAAGAATGCATGATAATCACTTATACCCTCTTAAGGTCAGATAGACCAATTAGGTCTTAGTGGGCGTTAATCATCATCCTCATAATGTTTTAAATTGTATTTTCTATAACTTTATTTTTTTTATGTTTTTTTTTTTCCAATTTTGGTATTCCAGTTACTTAACTTTATTTTTTATGTTTTTTTTTTTCCAATTTTGGTATTCCAGATTTACTATTTTACGGGTTATTTTTTTTATTAAAAAAAAAAGATTTTACTTTTTTATAGTTTTTTTTTTTTTAATTTTTCATTTAAAAATTGGGATTTACATTTTTTTTTCAACAAAAAATGTTTTTAATATTGTTAGTATTAATATTTGTTTGTCAAATAAATAATAATAATGTTGTGGATTTTGTGAAGAGTTTTGGAAACAACTCTCACCACATAAATTTTATTAGTAAAAATCTATTTATTTTTCATTTGAAAAGAAAATTGTTTCGTTTTTTTAAGAATTATTATAGAGGTGTTTTTTTCCAATTTAATTATTTTCTTAATGTGAGTTATTAAAAAAAACAAAATTAATTAGTAAATAAATTATCAAGTAATAACACTTTTAGATTTGTCCTAGAGTTGTAGATCAATTGGCGATAAAGTGAATTGTTAAGACACTCCTTGTGACGTCGTTGGTTCAAACCTTGCAAAGTTGTGTCTATTGCACGTGAGACTACATGGGTACAACTGGAGGTTATAGTGGTAGTGGTCGAAATCAATTTCATGTTACGTGAGTACAAGCCTGCCCAATTGCCAATTTTGTCAGATACAAACAAAAAATAACACTTTAAAATTTATGAGTTGATTTTCAGTGTTGTATTTGAGATGGTGATAGTGGTCAAGGCCACATTTTAATTAGGTCATAGTTTTAACTCAAAAAACAAAAGTGGTGATACTGGTAACATCACTTTTCGATTCAAGGGTCAGTTTTAAGGTTCTGTCCACAATGTCAAGGGCGCGGTTTCAAACAAGTTGCAATGTTAACCACCTCCCAACAAAAATGGTGCTACTAGTAATACCACTTTTTGATTTGGGGGTTGATTTGCCCAAAAATATGATTTTTTTTGGTTAGAGATGTCATTTTGAGGTCATAGTTCTCATTAATTTGGTAACTTTGTTACTAGTGACATATTATTGGTTGATAATATTTCATTAATAGTGAAACTTTGATTTTTAATTTTGATTGATTTTATAAAGATTTCTTTCTCAGTAATTTGTATAATGACTTTTAAAAACATTTTTTATTCAACTGAGTTGGTAGATGTATTTTTGTCAATATTTGAAAATATAATTTCCTTTTAGTTCAATCCTTTAACTTCGGAAAATAAGGTTATCACCAAAAATATTATCATTTTACTACAAAATATAATTATTTTAAGCCAACCACTAATATTTTTTTTATCAAATCCAACGTTATACTAAACCATTAAACCTAATCATTTATTCCTATGTATATAATGATGTGAAGTAATGCATTTAATAATGTGAAATACTATATCTAGAAATCGAGCGATTAGTTGTTAATGCCTTAAAAGTTTTTTTCCTTCAAAGAAGCAACAATAATCTAAATCCTAAGCTCTCTATCCAAGTTGTCCACATCTCTCTATCCCAATGGTGTATATTAAATCAAAAAGTTATGTACATAACCATCCAAACATTATAAAAAATCAAATCTTATTTGTCATATATGTTAATACACTAACAATTTAGGAAGTAAAATGTTTATATATAATAATAATAATAATAATAATAGTGCAAGTCAGACACCAAATTGGTGTATGAGATCCCCTTATTTGTGGGACAAGGGATCCCCTCTCGGCAATGATTTGATTGACAAAGTCTACATAGGTATACATACCCTACCCCCTTTGGATTTCAACTTGTGACCTCTTAGGAGGAAACACACTTTTTTTGTGTGTAAACTCTAACAGATCTATATTAAAATAATGAGACAAAAATAATATTACAAGTGTTCTATTGCTAAGCTACCACTTGGGAAACTAGTCCAACATTAAAACAATTGCTTCATTGGGCTTGTTTATCGAAATATATCAAAAGATAAACAATGGAACTTTTTACAAAATCTATCCAAAAAAATGGTCAGATGAGGATTGATATCCTTCTTACTATAGCTATAAATATTGAAAAAAGGAAATAGCACGAAGAAAACATTAAACAATAGAGGAAGGAACATCCTGAGGAACCTGGGGGGTTTCCTCTCCATTGATATTGAAGATGATATCTTTTTTGGCAACCATAATGCTGAGTTTTTTTGTCCATCAATTGGTTCTACAATTGAATGAACTTTATCTGCCCGAACAACTCGTTTTCTTAAGCTTCCCTTGCAGTAATGGCTTCGCTAAGGAGAGTTTTCATGTGCCAATAGAGATCAATGGTGCAAAGATATTTAGTGTCTTTGGCATGGGTTGATGATGTGTCAAGTATTAGAGGCATGAATTTTGTGTCAATTGCTACATCCGGGGTGTTTAGACTCTCTTGACGAACCTCGATTTCCAGACTCTCCATATCTTCTTGAGCTTCAGGTGGAGTGGTGCTAAAGTAATTCTCCACAACAACTGCAACATCCTGGTGTGTGTGGGAACGAGGATGATTTCAAGGAGTTATACCTCGTCCCCTGGGTCCAGAACTATCCATTATGGTCCTCCTGAGCCAAGCAGTTGGCAGTCGAAAGGAACAAAGGGGATTGTTGAGGATGCGAAAGTTCCAGACCTAGAGAGAGATACAGATCTTGCAATGAGATTATGATTGTCTTGAATGACAGAACCCTCCATTATCCTCGTTGTGATGTCGCTCGTACACCTTCCAACGTTGTTCTTTGAATGGCAATAAGGAGTGAATTCACTGTAGATTTGGCTGATGAGGTGGATGGCCATCATCTGACGATCAGAGGGAGTACAAACAGTGTAGCCAAGATAGTGGCGAGGTATGGTATTCATGGTCAAAGCATGACAGAGAAGGATGTAATAACTACTAGAGGGCGGTTACATGGTGGCCAGTGCAAACCCGTTGGCAGGCCTTAACTCATCGTTAATGTTGGGCATGGGAAGGAGGATGGAGAGTGTCGCGTGTCACTTGGATCTCAGTGTCGAGAATCTTCTTAGAATTCGTGGAGCTGATGGATCGAGATGTACTCCCAGCTGTCACCTGAATCGAGGGATTAAGGTCATTCAGAGCCATGGTGTTGCAAGTACTCCACGGGGAGGAGGAATCTTGCAAATTGCATTGTTGGTCAATATTTATATGTTTTTTGGCTACTCCTTCATTAGCCATAGCATTTGCCAGTTTATTGGTTGATCTATGGACATGAGAGGGGATTATGACTTCTATGAGAGGTATAAGATATTGAATGTGTTCCAGATTTCCCTCCATTTCCCAACCTGGAGAAACCTTGCTAATAGGAATCCCATGTAGCATGTTGCAAAACATTCTTATAATTATTAGGGAGTCTCCTTCCACCATAATTTTTCTGTAGTTTTCTCTGATGGTAATATTTATGCGTTTATCAAGAGCTCAAAGTTCTGCAACATTTTTGGTGGTCGTGCCTATTCCTTTAGCATAGATTATGAGGATGATGGCTTCTTGATTTCAGAAAAATCACCCTAAGCCAACAAGACCAAGGTTTCCTTTGGAAGCACCATCAAAATTGAGTTTGATGAAGCATGATGGGGGAGGAGACCAAGACAGCGAGGACGAGGGGCCCTGTTGAGGAGATGCAGTGGAGAAGAGTTGATCTGATTGCATAAGGCCTAAAGAGTGCAAGATGATGGCTTCAAAGGTGGAGCATTTCCAGTCTTGGTTTGAATCATCTGATATTTTGTTGGATTTGAGACCAGAGGCTTAAAGAGTCTTCACTTTTTCTTTTAAAAATTCTTCGGTTCCTCTCTTTGTAGATTTCCCAAAGAAGAAATCCTGGTAGAAAAATCCATGCTTGGGATAAGATTGGATTGGAAAAGTCATTTTGGCCCTAATGTATAATCGTTTTAGGAAGGTTAGTTATATTGCGAACATATTTTCTGAACGTGGGTGCACTTAAATCCTGGAGTATTGAAGAGAATTGTAGGTGTTCAAAAGATGTTCTGAATATTCTCCTTCCTAATTGTAGAGGGGGAAAATTATTGGACCGATAAAGCCTCTTTTTGGAGATTTTCCCAAGTGAGGATTTTTTTTGTTTTGTATCAGAGCCAAAGGAAGAGGAAAACCTTGGGCCAAATATTCCTTTGTCAAATTTGCTTCCATATATGAGTGGGGTTAGGACATTGTTGCTTCGTAAGAATATAATAGGCTTATTTGGTGCTGAAATTGCCTTTGGGAAAGTGGCCCCATCTCAACTTGTCAGATCCTTCGTGCTTTGCAATCTTCTGATTCTTGAGCTATTGCCAGAGATCATTCCACTGATGGTGATTATCAACCTGAGTCCATTGCTCTATCAAGATCCATGTTCACCATGGATCATCGACAGAATCATTACCCCAATATTGGCACATCCATTTTTTTCCATGAGCAATCATGATGTTTTTAAGAGGTTGGAGGGTTTCAAGAGAACCCCAAGCTTTGAGTTGTTGCTAGGCATCATCCCAAAATAGAGTGTGACGTCCATCTCACACCTCTCAAAAGCAATGTTGTTGAATTATACTTTTGTTTTCCAGGTAATGTCCCAAATAATGGAACCAATTTTATTACCATCAAGCCTAATAAGATTGTGATCCTTCGTCTGCGGTCAATGTTTACTTTTCCAGATCTTTCCCCATAGTTCATCTTTGCTTTGTAGCCATCACCACCATATTTCCCCCCTAGAACAACACTGAGGGTTTTGGGGTCACTCAAGCCGAGGCCACCTTCCATTTTTGGGTAGCAATTTTTTTCCCAGCTAACCAACGCCCTTTTTTGTTCCTTAGTACCACCACCCCAAAGAAAGGAACACTGCAAATTACGAATCACTTTGATAATGGATTTATGGGGTGCGATGGCCGAGAAAAGGTAGTGAGGCATAGCTTTGAAGATGGAATTTAAGAGAACTAGGCGACTGGGGTGTTTAGAGAGCAATAGGTCCAGTTAGCTAATTTTTTTCCATTTTGGTAAGCAAGTCTTCCCAAGTAGAGTTTTTGAGGGAATTTTTGGTAAGAGGAGCTCTGAGATACTTTGAGGAGAGAGAATTGTGATGATAACGAAGGATACAAGATATGTTATTCTGAATGGCAATATGAGTATCGAAAAAAAAGAGCTGAGACTTGATTTGATTTATGGTTGTGCCTGAAGCTTCCATGAAGTTGGATAGAACCTGCTTGATTGCCTTTGCTTTACAAATAGTGGGGATCCACATAAGCATGGTGTCATCTACAAATTGTTGATGAGTGACTAGGAGGTCTTTCCCGTGGAGGTGAAGCCCTTTGATTTGTCGCTAAGAAATTGGAGCTTTAAGAGATCAACCCAGGATTTCAACCATCAAAATGGAAAGGAAGGGGGATAGAGGATCACGTTGGCAAATTTCGCGAGGGAGAAAAGGTGGAAGAAGGGGAGCCGTTAATTGATAGAAATAATCTTAATGTATTAAATAGACCTTAACAACCATTTAATTATGATATGGTTGTAAGGTCGTTATATTGATTTGTACTATAAATGTACCATTGATGTACATGTACATATTAATTGAATTGAGCATATGCCTTTTCTGCCATGTTTTGGTGTTCTTGATTTTCTTGATTTATCATTATATTCTTGCCCTAATTTATATCATGTGGTATTAGAGCACGTTGATGATTTGATGGCCTTGAGTATTCATGATCTAAAGAGTCGTGATTGAGAGCTA
This sequence comes from Picea sitchensis, assembly GCA_010110895.2. Classification (NCBI taxonomy): domain Eukaryota; kingdom Viridiplantae; phylum Streptophyta; class Pinopsida; order Pinales; family Pinaceae; genus Picea; species Picea sitchensis. Next base: position 122,481 of record SNQJ01S0019757.1, read on the forward strand.
ACCATTATGAAGGTGTTGAAGATTTGCACTCAACGTCTACCATTGGAAGGATATGGGTTTTGGAACAATGATATTTACTGGTGAGATAATATTTCATGTTCTTATTTGTGTTTGGAGTAAATCAAGAACTGTGCAAGAAGAAAGTATTCTTGTCACTATGATTTTTTGAAAGCTTCGCTTCTGGATTGCATTTATTGTAGATGAAATATGGTTTTATTTAGAAATAATCTTTGAAGAATTTTTAATTGGATCATTGAGGGGTTTTGTTTTCACAAATCCACAGTTTTTAACTGTTGTGAGAAGAAACTTGTATATTTAAGCATTCATTCAAAGAGCTAAGTGCACCTTTGACTCTCCTTGTCTGGAAAACAGTATAAATCATTATATGGTATATAATCGCACATGGTTTGTAATCGTTATCAACTGCCTCTGTTAATCGTTTTCTATAACAAAGCTTTCCTAAAACGAGATGGCTGTTCTTTGGCAAATAAACTGTGATCTTGTATATTTATGGGTTCTAAATATATGTGTATAAGTTCTGGTGGCATCGAATCAAAGCGATAGGGTAGAAATTTCCCTTGTGATGGCCCGACCGAGACGATACTTCTTTCTCAAACATCATCCACTCATCTGGATTGAAAAAAAAATCTTGCATGGGAGGAACTTGCAAAATGGTTTCTTTTTTCATTGACTGGGAGGAAGTGCCCACACATATTGTATTGTGACTGAAGATATCAATGTTGTAAATATTTTCCTGCATCAACTAGACAGTGCTGCAATGTTTCATAATACAAGTAGAAGATTTTATTATGATGCTCACTTTGGTCTTGGTGCTGAGGTTGGAATAAGTACCAGTAGAATTCATGCTCGGGGACCTGTTGGAGTATAACCATTGCTTGTAGCCTTGAAAGGATCAACCAATGGTGCTTCACTACTTGTGGACTTGAAAGGATTGAAACCCTAACTCTTGTGGAGATAAGAGAACGATGAGCACTCACAACGAGGGTGTTATTTTGTTTTGAAAGAAGAAGGATGGGGCACTTACTTGGTAAAACTCTAAAAATTACAAGGAATTACTAAAATATTTTCTTTTTGAATGGTTTAGGTTTTTTTTAATATGATTGTAATGAAAACTGCATATAAAGGATAGTGAGCACAAAATAAGGTTAATTGGTAAAGTATTGCAAAATGAATTATGGAATTCCACTAGAGATTCCTTTTATTATCGATATTTAAACAAAAATCCAAGTCAGTAGAAGCTCAAGAACAAAGCAACAAAGTTTTCATCTTTAGAGAATATTTCCAAAGTGTACGGGTGCTTATAAGGTGTTTTAACTTTTTATGTTGTAAAGGAGTTATAAGGAAAATTGCATTTGAAGATATTTAGGCATTTGTAAAAGGAGACAAGGAATTTTGTTTGAAGACATAAGGGAATTTGTAAATAGAGTAATAAGTAATATTGTGGTTTATATTTTTCATATTTTGTAATGGGGGATAAAAGGAAAGTTGTAACTCAGTAAAAGTTGTGTCCATTCCTAGACCCTCCCAAAATTGAATAAGGGGGTATTTGGATCTTTCTATGTATGAGGATTGGTTTTTGTTGCTTATTTCTTGACAAATTAGTACATCTAAATACATTCTCATATAAAGAAGACAAATCAAGGTCTTAAGGAGAAATATTTGAAGCACTTCAAAATGGCAGGAATCAACAATTTTTTTAATATGTTGAACACATTGATTAACAAGACTCCAGAATCTACAATTTCTATGCAAAAAGAATGCTCACTAATGTTCTTACTTGTTTTCACATATTGCATAAAAAAGTTCATCTACTTCAAACACAAAGAAAGTTTTTGACTGGGCAATTGACGTCATTTAGTGATGACACCAAGGAACAAGAGAACAAACTTAAGGAATAAGAAAACAAACTTGAACTTGTTGATTGTGACTTATAGTCTTTTTCCTTTGATGAAGTCAGTGTAGCCTTGACTGATGACACTGAAAAGAAAGTGGATAAATTGAAGTTTCAACATGAGGAACAGGTTGAAAATATAGATAACTTTGTTAGATCGTGGGAAGAGTTACAATTTAAACAAAACATATATGGCTTAAGATATGAAAAGGATCATAATAACCTTTTAATATTCCTAATTATTGCAAACCAATTACATTTGTAAGAGGTTGTTTTTTGGTTAATGTTGATAGGAAGGAAGAACTTGATAAGGAACATGTACAAGATGTTGATACAAATGATGATACTATTGATGAGGATACATGTTATGAGGATTTGTTGGTTAATGATGCTCATTTAGACAAAGAACTTGTAATGTGTTGACAATGTCACCAAGTTGGCCATGTTGAGTTAAGTTGTTTTGTGTAAACCAATTACATTTGTAAGAGGTGGTTTTTTCAGTTAATGCTAATAGGAAGGAAGAGTTTGATAAGGAACATGTACAAGTTGATACATATGATAATATCATTGTTAAGGATATTGATGATAATACAGGTTGTGAGGATTTGTTGGTTAATGATGCTCAGTTGGACAAAGAACTTATATTGTGTCGACAATGTCACCAAGTTGGCCATGTTGAGTTATGTTGTTTTGATCTCCACCCATGTGTTTTTTGTGGGAAGAAAAACCATGTCTCAGAAAGGTGTGGGAAGTGACTAAAGATTCAGAGAAAACAAGTAAATTTTGAATGGTTGGGGACTTGGCATTGGATTTTGGAAGCTAAGTTATTGGAATGATCTTATCGGCGAGTTTATACATAGGTACAACTATACTTGATTCGAGATATTTCTACAGTTGACGAACATGAATCTTTTTCAGGATTGGATGATACAGGGCATGATCGAGGCCCGTTTGATGTAGTCTTCTGAATTGAAGATCAAGTATCCAAACTCTGCTTTAAGATAGTTTGATTACCCTTTCCAATTTAAGGGGGTATATCTCATTATCTAGACTTCTGACTTTTTTCAGTCGATATGGGGGGGGGATATTAATATGTCAGACTTCAAGTTTCGAAGTCTAATTTACATGATTGCAGTTTATGATTATTGATTTGGGATTTCAGATTGCAGATGAATTTATGATTTCAGGATGATGGATGATTGAGGATTGTTTTGGTGATGGATGATTGAGGATTGTTTCAGGACATGATGTTTGTTTCCTAATTGGATGATGGATTTAATGACTTGGATTTGGATTGGTCAGTTCAACCTTCATAGGATTTTTTGCTGAGACAGTTCAACACTTGAAATTTTGGATTTTTATGGATATTGGATGGACAATTTGCCACTTTTTGGCATTTGATGGATTTCCCTACATGTTTGAGGGACATTTGGGTTTAGGATTTGGAGCAGTACCAATAGTTTACTTGGTTTATTACTCAAAAGTTTTTGGCTACAATATTTTCAAATACAAGTTTTGGATGTTGTTCAAGACTTTTTTTTGTATGCAAGATTTTTGGCAGTTTTTTTATGTGTCGATATGTGAGAGCTTCATAGTCTTCGGACTTGGGGTGGTTTTTTTACCTTGCAGAGGACATACAATTCATCTACTCTTTTCTCTTGGCACATTGGATTGTCGTGGTTTTTCATGATATGGGATGTGTTAGACTTGAAGCTAATTCGCTTCTCATTAGGATTTTCTCTCATTGGTTTGGGTTCACTTCAATGCCCACTCAAAGGATATCTAGCTCATTTGATGCATAATATGTTTTCTAGATTTAGTTTTCAACACCCACATTTGGTGGGATTTTCAGGTGGATCTTCATCAACACTCATGAGGTTTCATACCATGATTTATAGATTGAAGACTTGGATATGTTATCAACTTTTTCGTTGGTTTTTGTTGCTAGGTGATACATTTGTATGGACTTAATATTAAGGGTGAGTTTGTTAGAAATAATCTTAATTTCCTAAATAGACCTTGACAACCATTTAGTTATGATAAGGTTGTAAGGTCATTATATTGAGTTGTACTATAAATGTACCATTGATGTACATATTAATTGAATTGAGCGTGTGCCTTTTCCGCCATGTTTTCGCGTTCTTAATTTTCTTGATTTATCATTATATTATTGCCCTAATTTCTACTTAACAAGGATGGAAAATAAAGCGGAGGAAGTGAGAGACATAATCCAATGGATCCAAAGAGTAGAAAAATTGAAGGAGAGAAGCATGTGATGGATAAATTGCCAACTGAGTTTGTCAAAGGCCTTGGACATGTCTATTTAATGAGCATACCAAGGGTCTTGGAGATATTTAAGGAATGAATCGTTTCATGGGCCAAAATTACGCCATCCAGAATTTACCTTCCTTCTACATAGCCCGATTTCTCTTGAGAAATGAGATGGGGAAGTAGAGGCTTGAGTTTATTGGCGATGATTTTATAGACTATATTGCAAAGAGAAATGGGTCGGAATTTGGTTGGATCCTCACTTGATTTGTCTTTGGGGATGAGAGATAGAAAGGTAACATTGAGGGTAGGGAGGACATTAGAGAAGCGATGATAATCTTCCACCAGTTCAAGCACTCCTAGCTTTAGAATAGGCTAGCAAGCTTGGAAAAAATCAATAGTGAAGCCATATGGCCCAGGGGATTTCCTTTTAGGCATATCCACGACAACTTGCTCAAGCTCCTCCATGGAGTTTGGGTGAAGGAGAGCATCATTGTGCTCTCGAGTTACCGGCTTTGGGATGTTGGCAGTTATCTTGTTGATGACATCTAGATGATTCTCCTTAGTTTCCATTAAGACTTCTTTAAAGTGGATGACGAGAGTATTTTCGATGTCAGCGTGCTCTGTGAGTCTATTTCCTTGTCCATCAATTAAGGTTGTTATGTGATTGTGGTGCCTTCTTTGAATTGTATATCTGTGAAATAATTTAGAGTTACGATATCCTTCCTTTAGCCATTGGACCTAAGATTTTTGTTTCCATAATATTTCTTCTTGTTTGTCTCTATTATCAATTTGCGATTGCAGATTGATCTCCTCTACTCGATTTTCCTCATATATGCCCTGCATAATGATTTTTTGCTGGAGTTGTCCCATTTTTTATTCCAATTCCTTCTTGTCCTTGAAGATATCTCCAAAGATTTCCTTGTTCCATTTTTTAAGCCTGGCTTTAATATACTTTAGTATTTGTTGGAAGCGATACATAGGTATTCCTTGCAGGGATTGAGACTCCTGCCACCAGGAGGCGATGCTATCCAAGAATGAGGGGTGGTCAATATAAAGGGATTTAAAACATAAAGGTATGGGAGGAGGAGAATTGGAGAGGAAAAGGTCTAGTTGGATAGGCCAATGGTTTGAGACAAAAGAGGGAAGGATGGAAGAGGTAAGGTAGATTCCCAAGAGAGGAAGGGAGTCTGAGACCAAGAAGTGATCAAGACTAGAGGAAATCCGGTGCACTCCTTGGTGTCTATTTTTCCAGGTATGAAGACTAATGGAAAAGGGTAGATCTATGAGATTTAGATTGTAGATTAGGTATTTAAAGATGAGAGAGGCTTGGTCAAGATGACGAATGCCTCCACGCTTTTCATCGAGGGAGGTGATGAGATTAACATCCCCCCTTATGATCCAATGATTGTCTTGAACAAAGTGTTTGAGAGCTTGAAGGGAATTGAGAAAGAGCTCTTTGGCAAGAGAAATAAGAGGGCCATAAATATTGGTGATATAGCCTGAGGAAGCAGTGCCTATGACATTGAAGTGGGTAGAGAGAGTGCATGAAGTGGAAAAGAAAGAGGTTAAAGAGAATTTCGTTGGATTCCAAAGGATGAAAAAACCACCTACCACACCTTGAGAATCTGTGGCAATAACATGGGAATTTTCATAGAATTTGGTTGCGAGAGAGATGAGGGTATTGTTGGGGAATTTGGTTTCCTGAAAAAGGATAACATAGGGCTTGTCTTTATCAATGAGCTTATTCATCATCTGATGTTTGGTTTTTCCATTAAGGCTTCAGATGTTCTAGGATAGGAGATTCATGAGAAACTATGGGGGTTTAGGAGAAACGAGTCCATCATTAGGGAGATTCTTCCTGAGATGACCAACATTTCGCCTAGATCTTGTAGGAGTTGCTTGTTGGATTTTCTTCCTCATTTTTTTTTCTTCTTTCGTTAGCTTAGTTGCTTCTTTTGCAGGATAATTTTTAACTCCAAGTTGAACATAGGAGGATGAGGAATTACCTTTGAGATGGGTGGCATGCCGATTTATGCTTCTGTCGAGGGTTGGTTTCACCATTTGAATTTGTTGATCCATAATGGATCTAGGGTCTTGTTGTCTCTAGGAGGTTGCTACGGTTTGGAGATCGAGGGATGATAACTCCACATCTTCGCCATCTTCCGAGTCGGATTTGTTATCTCCTTCTTGTTGCATTTATGTGTATGGATCTATGGATTCCTTATATGCTCCTCTTATTTTGCATCCATTGATGGGTTTGTATCCAACGTCACTGGAATTTCTTCTATTGGGATTTTCTTTTTTTGTGGTTCCTTCGGGATTTTATGAAGGGTATCATATTTGTTTTTGGTGGGAATATCTGATTGAGAAGGTTGGACCTGATTTTTTCTTGAGTTTCTCTTTCTTGATGGGACCAATTTGAATCCTTTTTCGTCCATGGTTGGATTATTCTTTCCAGGACTTGTTGGTTGATTTAGAGGTGTTCACATTCGTGACATTTCCTGCAGTGGAATGGTATACTCTTGTAACCTATGGTTTGGAGCCATTCTGTGTATTTATATCTTAGATATATGGCTTTGGGAAGAACTTTAGAGACATTGATGTAAGCACAAAGCCTGACATACAAGGTGTAATGTCCTTTCTTTGTTATCTCATAGGTTTTAATGAAGGTCCCAAGATTGTTGTCGATGCCTTCCATAACTTCCTCTTCCTATATTTCATTAGGCAAGGAGAACAACCTGACCCATACTGGAGAAAACATGAAATCTTTCTTTTATGAAGATAATTTTTTGGACCAGAGGCAAAGGTATATACCAACCAAGTTAAAGAAGTAAGGCCCATTTTCGAAAACATGATCCTTATCTTCTAGGCTGGTAAAAATGGTTGTGAAGAATCCCTTCAAACACAATTTGAGGTTAATTTCTCCTTTTGGATTCCATCAGGTTTGGATCTACCATTCTAGTGCCTTTTCTGAAGGCCAAATGCCCATACAATTTCCTATTACGACGTGATCATGCATATACCAAATGTTCCTTCCTACATTGGTAGATTGTATCTTGTATTCTGGAACCTTATTAGTCTTGGGGATGCACCCGCTCACTCCCTTCCTGGTTTTTCTATCTTGATTCAATATCACCAACTTGTTATCCTGGTTTCATGTGAAACTATTCCTTGCTCCTCCATATCCACTAGTTGCGCTTGGTGCTTTGTCTTTATCTACCCCCAAGGAGTTACGACTGGTTATCTAAAAAGAACTGTTAGATAGAACCTTGTTGTAGGAGGGAGTTGAGCTCCCCTTGCAGTCGCCGCCATGCAGGAAAATACAAGTGAGATCAAACACTGCCAGAAACCCTAGGTCATGATTTGCTCTTCGTTTTTCTCCTTGGATCACTGATATTAGTGATTATAGGAGGAAACACATTTTATTAACACATGGCTATGGGTTTTTATGAGAACAATAGCAGAAGTTAAGAAAATAAGAAAATATTTCACTTAGAAGTTTCCCTATGTTGCAACGAAGAAATGTTTTTAGCGATGTGATATGTCATGACCAAGGAAACTTTACAATGATGCAATATATCACGACCAAATAAATTTTATAGTGATGTGATATGTCGTAGCTGGGACATAAAGTTTTTGTGTGATGTGAAAAGACGATTTTGTCCAAGTTTTGGAAAAATGCTAAGGACAAAGTTGACTCTCAAGAAAGGGGAAAGAATAATGCACATCTTTAGGAGCTTGGTGAGTTCTAAGGGAAAGTACCAAATAAAATTTCATAAGGTGGTTCAAAAGTGAAAAAAAAATATATGGAGCAAAGTTCATGAAGGTTTGAAAATCCAAAATAGAAGGAGGGGCCCCATGCTATTTCAACTTCATCAAATGCTGAAAGTTAAAATAGTACGGGGGGTTGTTGCTAGGTCAAAATTATCCTTAAGTATTATAAAATAGATTGTTGACTTATGTGAGGGGGTTGGATTTTGTTGGATCATTTGGGAATTTATGTATGAAGCAAGAAAACTATCTTGATTGTGAATTTATAGGAACAACTAATAGTTGCTCTAGTCTTATCGAAGTGAGTACATGGGTACTAATATTCATTTGTCACTACCAATTATTTTATTTGATCCCTTGATATGCCACTATTGAGTATGATGCCTAACCATCCAAGGGTATTCATTAACATTTACTGTGGTAGTAAAATCCTTGTAGAAGGATTCCATTGTGAAGTATCTTGCTTGACCAACCAGGGGTATGCATTAGGGGATTTGAGTGGTAGTAATATCCCTTTGCACCATAAACCTATAGGTTTTTATGGTGTTATAAGTCTAGGATCCTCTCCATCATGCTATGGCCGATTATTTAGATTCCTGATCCTTGATTTTGGTCTATTGGGCAATGTGGATATCTAGTCCTTGATTTGGTCTATTAGATGGAGTACATGTCTGTTCATTTATTTTACTTATGGGATGAGTGAGTAAACTTGTTGAGTACTCATTGATTCATTTTACTCCTTCTTTGAGCTTGATCCCTACTTGAGTGACAACACATGGTTTTAGGTGGCTACATTGAGTCAAAAGATGCCCCTTGGGCACAAATTCCATTTGGTTTTCATCATATTTGTGGAGTACAAGTGGATGGTCTTTGACAAGGGGAAGGATTGCAATTACCTAGTGTTTGTACTTTTATAATTTCATATGCTTTGACGACCTATTTGGTTATTTGGATATGATTGATGTACTAGTTACTTATATAGGATCGAGTTATATTGCTTGGAATTATAGGGAAAAATATACATGTGATAGCTTGTACCCTCTGAACCCACGATAATACTTAGTTGCATTATTAAATAATGGTATCAAAGTCAAGATATCTTAGAGATGGGTGCCTCAGGGGAATATAGTTAAAAGTATATCAAGATTGATAGGCATGGTAGGTATTTGGACCGAAAGGATTGAATGCTCAAGAGGAGATCTATTAAAAAAAGAAAATGTTATTTAAATCAAACCCTTACTAACTAAATTATAATGTTTCTTATTTAACAATTGTTTTCAATTATTTGATTAAACTATTTTTGTCATTTAATTATTTTATTAAATTAGATAAAATAAAAGTACCGACTATTTCATCCATTTCTCTATTATTTGATTATGCTATCTCTATTATCTAATTATTTGATTAAATTATAGAAAATAGAAGTAACAATTGTTTCATTTTCTCTCGTTTGATTATTGCTATCTCTATTACTTGATTTAAATTTAGACGGGGATTATTATTATTATTATTTTTATCTCGGTTATAATATTCATTGTTTTTTTAATAACAAAAACAACTGATTTTGTATTAACAAAATGCTTTATTCAGGCTGAAAAACAATTTAGAACATCTATGCTTCAAGAGATGCTGAAGAAAACTAAACTGATACAAAATTCACTACAATGAGAACACCTTCTAGCTGAGGTTTTTGCAGAGGTTTTTAGTGGTACAAAAATTGGCAAAATGTTCCAAAAAACATCTTCTACAACCTTCTCTATTAGCTGCAAGGTTTTTAACAAATGTTCCATATAACTAAAACAATTTGGGCGGACAGAGGTTGTAGCAGATGTTTTTTTTCCAATGCTTTTATTGTCAAAGCACATCGGTGCGCCATTAAATAAAACACCCCAATGCGTACCTAACCATAAAATGCACCAGAACAACATTACATAAATGCCCCAGAATGTACATAAAACCAAAAAAATCATTGGTGCGCCATTACATAAATTCTTGGTGGGTACATAAAACAAAAACACATCAGTGCACCATTACATGAAATGGCCTGATGCGTACATAAGATGAAAATGCACGGGTTCACCATTACATTATTGCCTCGGTGCTTACCTATTAAGCATATGCATCGAGGCGATTATGGTTATTACGCTCTAGATTCCCATTTTGTTGTATGCAATGCCGATGCGTTTGTATTTTATTCTGTCCTAGTGCTTGTATAATTCGTACATTCTGGTGCCTATATTACATATAAAACATATGTGTATTTATCTATTTAAACACACTGGTGCGTTTAATTTAAACTAATGTGTATTTATCACATTCCCACTGTAAAATTTTAAAACGATATATATGATCGCACATTTTATGCATTGATACTTCCGTATAATTAATATGCATCGATGCTTCAGTTTGCTTAATATGCATCAGTGTGTATAACTCCTTAAAAAGCACCAATTTCTATATTATTTCAAGCACCATTTTGCTAGTTCATAACAATGCATCGATATGTATATATTTTAATTAATTGTTTTTTTACAAATATTTTTTATAATAATATTGTTTTTTATATTTCTGTTATTGCACGCCCAGGGTGTAGAACAATCGGTGCTGGAGTGTATTGTTAAGGCACTATGTTATGTGAAGTCATTGTTTCAAAACCCTCGACTAGCCTTGTGTGTCACGTGAGGGGCCACGTTGGCATGCTTGGGGTTATAGTGGTAGCAGTCGAATAACACAACCACGTGTCACACGAGTATGTGCCCGACTAGTTGTTAATTTCCCCAGTCAAAAAAAATATGTTATTGCATTTTGATATAATGATTGCATTAATGCCATAATCAATGGATTACACCTCTGTTGTTTGCAACAATGTAAATCATTTACATATTAATTAATCAGTTATTTGCAACAATGTAAATCATTCACATGTTAATTAATCAACAATGTAACATTTGACAATGTAATAAAATAACAAACCCATTTTATTATATATAAATAAGAGATCCATGATCATGCAAAATGGGAAAATGTAAAGGCCCACAATAATCAAAATAGAACCAATATGTGATTGTTACAGTTATTGGTAACATGTTCTCATGCACTTGGGACATCATGTCCACTACATTAAGAAAAATTCTCGATTTTTACAAATCAATATTACAAAACAATATACAACTTGCAATAACTTTCAATTATATTGATTGTCATTCATCACTTGAATTGTTGTCATTGCTTGAGTTGTGTGCATCCTTCATTTCTTGATTAGTTGTAGTCAATAATAATAATAATAATAATATATTTTTAAGGTCACGGCCAAGCCAACACACCAAATTGGTGTATGAGACCCCCTTGTTTGTACTTTGGTTATTTAAACAAATGTTTTCTTGCTCAACTTCTTTTTGACGTTCCAATTGCTCATGTTCCATCTACAAACATAGAAATAAAGTGTAATAAGTAAATATATATTTATCATATAATAGAATATACACGATCACATAAATAAAAAAGCGTACCATAGCAACGAGTGATTCATAAACCATACACATGATTTTGAAGCTTTGCCTCATGTCGTGTAACAACCAATCTTATGTTGGATCCTCTCCATACTTTGTTTCTTGCACATTTAATATGCCATTACAAAGCACAGTCGATATAATTAATATAAAGGTTTCTTATTGTTCCATTAATTATAAAACAAGGGAAGTTAAACAACATAACTTCTTACAAATTGTTCAAATAAACCTTGATACTTCAACATATACTCACAACCCTTAGTTAACCCAATGTTGATTAATTGTTAGATTGACTCTTATTTGTATGCTAGAAACTATTAGAAGACATCCACAGACCAATGTAAATTAATTATTTAGATACAAAGATCACAACAAATATGAAAACTTAAATAACGTTTAAAACGTAAGTACTCGCAAGCATTTTGATCAACCCTTTTCTTCCTTATCATCTGTTAAGCCCTAATATTGGCTCATTACCCCTTAATTGGGGCATATTATATTAGTAATGTTATTTTATTTATGTCGGCTTTAGGCCATTAGTTGTAAGTATACCTCCTAGTCTCCTATATATACCAAGGAGACATTTTCATTTTGAATCATTTTGTACTTGAACATTTAAGTGGGGTAAAAGGAGGTTGCCCCCTCGAAGAGGCTTATTATCTGAAGTCATCTATTTTTTCAAGGCGTTGATGACTTTTTCTGAGGTTTTTCTATGCTATATTGATATTTGGTTCTTAACATATGGTATCAGAGCTCAAGGTCTTAGGGTTTCACTGCTACATCTGAGACACCTTGGAATTTTCGCTATAACTTGTTTTCTACAATGTTTCAGAAGAAATGGCTTGGAGGATATTTAGTAGACAGATCAAGGTACATTGGGTTTCAAAATTAAGCTCCCGATGCCTTATAATTTCAAATATACATCCAGTACAAGATAGGGTTCTGGAATCATCCTGAACTAAGTCATTGCGGAATTTTCGCTATAAAATTTTTTCTGTAATGTTTCAGACCCTGAACTCCGGAGGATATTTATAGAAATTAGTAAGGTATCTGTGGTAAAAAGTTCATCTTCTGGGTCATCTTAAATTTGTAGATACACCTTGCAGATAGAATCGACTAGTCCTATTGACTAGTCTCAAGAAGAAGGATGTTCAGGTAAAATGATAACTTCTTCCCTAGGTATCCAGAGGTGGTGGGACTAGTTTCATTGGATCATGTGGACAGTCCTGTAGTATTTATGAATTGTAGAGTGTCAAGATTTTATATCAATTATTTTGTGCGGGGCACACTATATACAAGTGAGATCTCACCGGAAGGCCAAAATCGGCAAGTTGTGGGGAAGTTATGCGTAAAATTCCTTGGTACATTCAATTTTGATCAGACCTTTGGCATTGCGGAGAAGAAATATAAGAGAAATACATAAAGAAAGTTTATACCCAAAGGGCTGAAACTTGGGAGATATAGTAGAATAAATATCATCTAGAAGAACCACTGCAAAATCAAGGTTCAAAAGTGATACTTGGCAACATCCACCCAAAAGGGAACTTCTACCAAATAAGCCTCTAGAAAATCCTACTTGGACTCTTGATGAAGGTGAAGAAATGCTTGTAGGGACATAAATGATTTAAGAGATGGTAACAAAGATGAACTATGAAGAGATGATGGAGGGTTTAAAGGGGGATATCATGGAAGCATTGAAAAATTCATTAGAGAAGACACTTGAAGGTGAAAATGCATCCCATGGAAATTCATGATGAGACATAAGGAAGGTGGGAATTCTGAAATGGAGAAACCCCAACTTGGTTTGAAGACCAACCACATTCTAAGATTGATATGAGGAGTTTGATGGCAAGGACCAATCACATGGATATAGGATAGACAATTCTTTGATCTCCTTAATGTCATGTACCACATACACAAAGGGTACAAATTTCTTATTTATATTTAGAACCCTAATAATAATCAATTTGTATGGTATCAATGGATTTGTTCTAGCAAATCACTTATCGTCATGGACAATTTTCACAGGAGAAATGATAGCACACTATGAGGATACAAGGAACAATACCTTCTTTAGCCAATTGATAAATCTCTGAAGCAAGGGGTTCAGTTACCGAGCACGTGAGAACTTCAAAGATTGAATATAAAGGTAACGATATTAAGATGAGCACTTGATTGATGTATTCATAGGAACTTTAAGGAAAACATTCAACATGAGGAGTTCTTTGGGAACCCAAATCATTGGAAAAATGCATTTAAGGTGGCAAGAAATTTTACAGTAAAAATATAGCTATGGATTTACTAGAAGGACCAATCTAACATCTATAGAGAGAACAATACTCCCTTCTTCTAAAACACCTCAACCTACAAGGTTTAAACCTCAACAATTGGAGGAAAGAAAAGCAAAGGTTTATGCTTTAATTGTGACAACAAATGCGATGGGACATAGAAGTGTGGTGAGAAGAAATTATTCTACATATATTGGCGAGAGGAGAAGAAGAAGAAGAACAGAAACCATCTCAAGATGAAAATGTAGAAACAATTTAAAATTAGAGTTATTCCCCGCGATATAGGTGGCAATGCATTGGATGATTTAACACTCGACCCCCTCAAGATCGAGGATACATCAAAGAAAATGTAATAGTCCTAATTGATTCTGGCAATACTCCTTAATTTCATTCACTATAAATTAGCCAAGGTCTCTCAATTGCTTTGTATATCGGCGTAGAGTTTCAAGTAGCCAGGTGCGGATGGAGGAACTATCAATGCTGAGGAGGAAAATGCAATACAGATCAATCTTACTATGGGGAATATGTAATGAATAGTCCAATGATTTACTATATACCCATATGGGTGAGTGCAGATGTTGTACTAGGAATCAATAGTTACAATCATTAGGAACAATAGCTTTTAATTTTCGAACTTTTCATGAAATTTTCATTGGAGGAAAATAAATTGAGTTAAGGAGTATCCATGAGAACTTTGGTAGGAGTGATAATAATATCTAATGGCAAACAAAATTATTGAAAAGGGCATCAAAGGCGTTATTGCACAGCTATGCTCACTAGATGTTCAAACATGTAAGCCATCTATTCCTCAAGGATCCCAGGGATCATTGATAAGCATTTAAAAGTATTTGGGAATGATTTCAAGGTCTTCCACCCACTTTCAATCATGATCATGAAATTCACCTAATTAGCAGTGTTCCTCTAACATCAGGCCAATAGATACCTTATATACCCAGAGAGTGAAATTGAGTGCATGGTTGAAAATGTTAGAGGTTAGCATTATTAAGACCTAGCCAAAGTTCTTACTCTACCCAATGGTAATGGTATTCAAGAAAAGACAACTCATGGATTATGTGTCCGGATTATAGAGAGCTCAACAAGATCTACTATTAAAAGTAGGTTCCATTCCGTCATTGATGAATTGTTAATTGAACTACATGAACAATCTATTTCACAAAATTGGATCTCATTCGAGGACATCATCAGGATCGGAATGAAGGAAGAGATATCCCAAAAACAACATTCAGAACTCATGAGGCCATTATGAAATTTTGGTCGTGCCTTTTTCAGCCCTTACAAATGCACTTCCACATTCAAGCGTTGATGAATTCCATTTTCAAGCCCTTCCTTCGAGAATTTTGTTAATATTTTTGATGATATACTAATCTATATATATAAGTCTTGGGAGGGATCGTATGCGACATGTCGATAAAGGTGCTACAACTACTAAATGAGCAGCAACTATATGTAAAACCATCCAAATGTTTCCTTTGGAGTGGAGGTGAAGTATTTAGGTCATGTGTATCTCCTTGAAGGTGTCAGGTGGGCTAACAAGATTAAGTCCCATGATGGGTGGCGATTCCCAAAACATTGAAGAATCTTAGAGGGATTTTGGGTTTGAAAGGTTACTACATGAGTTTGTTCGGAACTATGAAGAATAGCAACACCTTTAACGACACTAACTAAGAAGGATGCATTTTCATGGACCAGGGCAACTAAAGCTTTTGAACAACTGAAGGGTGATGTGTGAAGCTCACATCTTGACCACTCGGAGACTTCACAAAAATAACTGTGTGGAATGTGATGCCTCGGAAATGGAATTGGTGTTGTCTAATGCAAGAAGGAAGGCCCGTAAGCTTTTGAAAGTTGACCACTCAGGGGAAAGGACTTACCAAACCCATTTATGATAAGGAAATGATGGCAATACTACATGCATTGAGAAGGAAAGTAGCATCCCTTACCTAATGAGGCTGAGGCACTTCAAGGTCAAAAAAAAAAAAAAAAAAAAAAAAAAAAAAAAAAAAAAAAAAAAAAAAAGACTATCTTTAGAAGAACAACAAAAATGGAGTATGAGATATTGGGTTATGATTTTTGAAATCCTCTATAAAGGGAAGCAAAATGTTGTGTGTCAGATACACACTCTCAGAAGAAAGGATGAAGATGTTGAGGCCTTTCTACATTGCTATCTCTGAATAATCCAACCCGATTGGATAATAGAAGCAAAGGATGAATGGAAGAATGTGAAAAAGTGTGGACTCTCATTCTAAAGTTAGATGGGATTCTAGTACGTCAGATACATTTACATGGAAAAATGATTCACTATGGGTACAAAGATAAATATATTTATGTAAGAACTCCCAACTCAAACAAAAAGGTACTATTGGAATTGCACCTCTCGGTGGGAGGGGCACTCATTTTGAAAACCTACCATAGAAGTCCAAGAAAGGATTTTTTGGGATGGCCTTAAGCCTGATATTAAAAGGTTTGTAGTAGAATGTTTGGTTTGCCAACAAAATAGGTGGAAATGGTAGACCAGGTCTTTACAATATCCATCAAGTCAGTCTTTGGGAGGTTCCATGGATTTCACATGAGAGAGGGTTATGAAGTTCGAGAAGGAAAGAGTGTAATCATGGTGATTGTTGATAGTACGACCAAGTACACACACTTTTGTGCACTCTCTCATCCCTTCAAATCTAGTATAGTTGCCACCCTTTGCATTCATGGAGACAGTTCAAAGCCTACATGGAAGCCCAAATATTGTGAGTGATAGAGATCCCATCTTCACTCGACATTTTTGGATAGAATTATTTTCTTGTTTGGGTACTCAATTGGCTCATAGCTCATCCTATCATCCTCAATTTGATGGACAATGAGATAGTGAACAAAATATGGAAGACTACCTTAGTTGCTTTGTTTGATAAACAAACACAATGGTTCAAATGGTTCCCTTGGCAGAATGGTGGGTATAACACTTCCTTTCATGCTACCAACAAAAGGACACCATTTATGGCACTTTATAGTTACCACCCTCCTTCCATACTTCTTCTCTAAAAAAGAAAAATCTAAGGTTCAAGCGTTGGAAGATCACAGCCGGGAATCAACAAGTTCTCCAAATCTTAACAACGACCATGGCACAAAATGCATGAAACAACAAGAAGATAAACATCAGGTGAAATAAGTTTTTGAAGTGGGAGTTGGGTGTTTTAAGGCTCTAATACAAGCCAGATGTCCCTCAAGCAAGTCAAGAAGGATAATAAATTATCCTGAAGTACCTGACCCTTAAGGTGTTACAAAAGGTGGTACTATGGCATGGGTGGAGGCACTCTTCCACCTGAAATTACACCCGGTTTTCCATGTTTCATGCTTAAGAGAAAGGTTATAGGTGACAAGATCAGTTCAAACTATATTTCGAACTTGTGAGAAAGGAAAAATTATATTAGACTTGGAAACCATCATTGACAAAAGAATTAGCCGGTGAGGAATGAATCCATTTTAGAAATTATCTCATTAAATGGAGAAACTACCGGCTGAAGATTCATAGAGGAAGTTGATTCTTTTATACAGAAGCATCGAGTTACTCAAGCGTTGCAGAAAAAAAACTTGTCTCTCAAAGGGGAGGGGGCATGCTAGAAATATGTTGGCTCATTACCCTTAATTGGGGCATATACTATTAGTAATGTTATTTTATATTTGGCTTTGGGCCATTGGTTGTAGCATATTATATTAGTAATGTTATTTTATTTATGTTGGCTTTAGGCCATTAGTTGTAATTATACCTCCTAGTCTCCTATATTTACCAAGGAGACATTTTCATTTTGAATCATCTTGTACTTGAACATTTAAGTGGGGTAAAAGGGGTTGCCCCCTTGAAGAGGCTTATTATCTGAAATTATCTCTTTTTTCAAGGCGTTGAGTACTTTTTCTGAGGTTTTTCTATGCTATATTGATATTTGGTTCTTAACATCATCTTGTCTTATGTGCCAATTGGGTTCCATTTTGTTTTGTTTTCTACAACAAAGCAATTGAAAATTAGTATTTCACATGATAAATAAGTTCAATGTACATAAAATAATAAATGAATGATAACATACATCCAATGCACATTGTTGTTGGGATGCATCCTCTTGTGATGCAATTGTGTTAATTTATCTTACCATATCCTTGTACTCTTTTTTTGGACATCCTTACAAACATGTATTGGTTTTCCCCTCGTTTGTCACTTGGAATTTTCATAATCTTCCCGAAAAATGAAAAAGTACAATATATATATATATTTTTTATAATGGACATGAAAGTAAATATAGCAAACAAATTAATTTGGTAATTATTGGAACATATTATAGAAAAACATGTTTAGTAATAATACCTTTTATATGATTCTTTTTTTGTTATTGTAAGTTTTTGTTATTGCAAGTCTCACAGGTCTCATTGACTGGAGCTTCAGAAATGCTACTTGTAGTGTATGTATAACTTGATTCTTGGGATCACTGGATTGATTTTTGTATTGTAAGTGGAAATGACGTCAATACGTTCTTTCCAATATATGCCTCAAAGCTCTATAAAATAATTTGCCCCTCTCATTAACTTCAAGCACCACTCCAGATGAACTGATGACCAAACTATCATCATCATTTACATCCTTAACAATTTTTGTCCTCTTAGGACGAGATTCCATTCCCTCACTATCAGTCCCTGCATCACATTAAAAAAATGTGAAATCGAGTGTTTAAAACTTGTTAGCGATTAATGTTAAGAAAATCGTTTTTATTAAAATTCAAACAAAAACTTAATGTTGATTACCTTTCAATCCACTTGTTTCCTCTCTTTGCAACATTTCCATAAAGATTTTACACTCTTTTTGTTGGGTATGTGTTATATTCTTTGCACGACTATAATTAGTATCTGCTATGTTGTGCTGGGCATGCAGGGGGTTTGAGGGGGGGGCGCTAGGCCCCCTGAGAATTTTTTTTGCCTCAGGAAACTTGTTGCATTTTTGTCTCGTTTTTCGTGTCGCCTCGATTTTCATGTTCATTGTTGGACGGTTTTTCGACACATGGTTTTTGCTGATGGTTTTCTATTTTCGGTTAAGGAATTATGGTTGTTGACTAATCCAGGTCATTGGGTTAGGGTTTTGGATGCCACTGTCTCCTATATGTATATTGTATTGTAAACAATGTATATTATGAATGAATATAGAATATGCTGGTTTTCCTGGTTTGGGTTTCTAGGGGAAAAATCTCTATGTAATGTGTGTGTGTTTTCCATTGTATATTTTATTTTCTTTTATTGAAAATATGTTTGCAGTAAAATATTTTACAAGGTTAAAATCTACATATGGTATCAAATCTTTGTTGGCTTCAGTGGGATGCCTTTATGGTCAAGGGTTTGGCTTGGGACTGTGATAAGCCTTGTTACAGTGGGAGATCTATGGTATTGATTTTCTGGTGAAAAGAAATGGTGAGCAGTTCGAAAATGGAGATCGAAAGGTTTAATGGGAAAATTTTTGAGTTGTGGAAGCTCAATATGGAAGATCTATTGGTGGAAAAAGATCAGTGGATCACGATGGATCTAGGTACTGCACCTACATGAACTTCAACAGATGACTGGAAAAATTTGGATCGGAAGGCGAAGAGCACAATCCAACTGTGTCTCTTAGATTCAGTATTACTGAATTTGTCAGAGGAAGCTACAACCAAATATTTATGGGATAAGTTGATGAAGTTGTATCAGTCTAAGTCCCTAGTAAATAAAATTTTCCTAAGAAAGAAGTTGTATAACCTGAGGATGAGAGATGGAAACTCGGTGGCAGAGCATTTGTACACCTTCAATGCTGTGGTAAGTTAGTATCTATTGAGATTAAAATTTCAGATGAAGATAAGTTTATCAGTTTAATGTGCTCTTTACCAGACTCATGGGATAGTCTGGTTATTTCCGTAGGTAGTAATACAACTGCCTTGTATTTTGATGAAGTGGTATGATCCTTGTTGTCGGAGGAGATGAGACATAAGAACATGGAAGGACATAGCATAGATGCATTATTTTCAAGAAGACACTCCCATAAAAGAAATATATCCAAGTCCTCAAGTGGGCGATCTAAGTCTAAGGGTAGATCTAAATCTCTTGAAAAGTTTGTAAAGGTATGCTGGAGATTTGGAAAAGAAGGGCACTACAAGAAGCAGTGTAGATCCAAAATTGAGAAAAAGAAGGGATCTGAAGAAGCTCCTTCTACATAAGAAAAGACCTCCAAGGAAGAAGGATGGGATGTGTACTTGGCTTCTTCAATCACACATGCATATCAAAAGGCATGGTTGGTTGGCTCAGGTGCATCCTTTCATGTGGCTCCCTACAAGGAGTGGTTTTGTGAATATGAAAGGTATGGTGGAGGTAATTTTTTCCTAGGTGATGACTCGACAACTAGAATCATAGGATGAGGAAAATTCAAGTTGAGGCTCATAGATGGAAGGATTAGAACACTACCTGACATTCTGCACATCCCAAGTTTGGCCATAAATTTGATTTATGTAAGAAAAATGGATGATGCAGGGGTAAAAACAATATTTGAAAAGGAAGCGTGTAGGATGGTTCGAGGAGCAATGGTGTTGCCGAAGGGAGTTTGGTTTGGAACTATGTATAAGCTGCAAGGAAGAACTATTAGTGATGGGTGTAATGGTTCCATTGTTCCTGATATTGGAGTTGAAGAAGACATAACTCCTACAGTCTATGGAGAAAAGGTTATGTTGTGGCATCAAAAACTAGGACATATTAGAGAGAAGGGCCTGTTGAGGAAAATATATGAATTAATCTCACTCAAGCATTTTCGGATCTTGCTTGGCTAAAGCAAGATAGTTAGGAATGTTACCCTATGTTTATAGCCTCAAAAGTGTTTCCTAATTCACAAGTATTAATTACAAGGGCTTAGGTTGATTTGTTGAATAAAAGATTGTTGCAAAAATATAACATTTTTATACAATTTTCTGAATATATCAGATTGCAAAAGGAAAAAGTGGAGATCAAAAGCAAAAATACCAAGTCACATATAATGAGACAAAATAGAAATCACTTATTTCATTCCAAGAAATCAAAATAATTGTTCTCTTTACAAAAATCCCTGAGGGAGTTTGGACCAAAGTCAAACTTTGATATCCCCAATGAAAACCATACAAAAGGACTATGACATGAAGTAAAAAATGAACTTTAAAATATGGATCAGCCTACCACAGATTGATGCTCACTTGACTCTACACAATATCCTTTATCAGTCATGAAATTTAATTCATAAACAAACAAGTCTACACAGACTATCAAAGATAGATCAACACCTCTGAAAATATGTGTCTGAATGATGTAATTCAACTTTGAATCTTGCTGTCTACAATAGGACCCTGCTGTCATAAAAGAGAACTAGTCTTTTAATGAATTGAAGAATGAATGGAAACTTAACTATCTCAATAAAACTCAAGAGAAAACCTTAGTATGCTTTCTCCTTCTATTCTCCCCTTTGTTCTTCCTTCTCCTTTGGCTTTTACGCATTCCAAATTAGTTGAAGTAGTTCAACCACTTTATTTAGTTAATTTAACTAAAACTCAACTAAATTTTAGTTTAGAGGAGAATTAATAATAATAATAATAATAATAAGGGTCTTTTAATAAATAATAACTAGTAGGTGGGACCCCTTGTGTCTCCTTTTAATTTCTTTAACAAAAATAAACATAACTAGACAATAAATCAGACACATCCCTCCTTGTGGCTCCCATAATCATTTCCATAATTTAAAAATTAAATATCAATGATATTTCAAATCATATCCAAACATATAATATCCACATAACCAAAAATAGAATGTTGTCCAAAAACTTTAGTAGTCCACTGTCCTCAATAAAACAATAATAAAGTAAAATAAAAAACCGTATTTTCCACTTTGAGAGGAAATTTTCCCTTTGTTGTTGCTATCCCCTTTTTACTTCTATGAATTAGCCTTAGGAAGTGTAAAGCCTTGAGGCTTGATCTCAGTGATGACATGAGAAAACCCGTCTCTCAAGTGCATGTGGAATGATACGGATTTGGTTGAGTGACTTGAGGGAGAGGAGGGGGAAACAACAACTTTTCCTTTGTCATGCATGTGGTGGGCTTCGGTTTTGAGTCTTTTTCTTGCGTGGGAGGACTATACAGGTGAGTGTGCAGGGGAAATCTGGAAATTTGGGTTAACAGGTGGAGGAGGAGCAGGTAGAGACAAATTTGGCTAGCAATGATGGTGGGAGACTACTGGGTGAATAATATCTTGCTATCCATCATTCTCGAGAACTTCAGGTTGCAGAGAGACATGAGGGGGTACATGGATACATTTTTGAAAATGACACAATAGTGAGCCATACAATCCTTTGACTTATTACTCCAAGCCCTTGACAAAACCATAATTTAACGCCCGAGGAGAGCAGAGACAGTCAGAATAAAATAACCTAGTACACACAGGTGCCTCTAATACTTGCAGAGAAGAGATGAGTGTTAACTTAACAGTGCCAGGTATTAAAAAAAACACAGAGATATAATATCTCTTTCCAATCACCCTAAAAGCTGAACAACTTTTGAAAAGAATTGACAGTGAGGCCACATACAATCATCATTACAGCGGGAATGATAGGAGTGGTGGATGGAAACCCTTCACATCTGATATCCATTAAATATACATGTCTGCATTAATATTCAGGCGACCAAGATTGGACTTTTGGCAAGCTTTCAACGAAAAGACAATCAAGAACGAGTTATTAACAACATTTTGGGGTTAGATAAAAGAAGCACACCAATAGTCTATAGTCACTCTGTAATTGGATAAAGACTACGATAATGACCGAGAGTTTACAGCCACTGAAATACAACCAGTGGTAAAACCCTTCAACCATAAAACACGGAGATTCATGGCACCACTGTCTTCATTATTCCATAGAGAACAATCAATAAAAACCAAGATGAGCCATAACACCATATGTACACACAGTCGAAAATCTCAAGAACACATAGAATCCGAGCATCACTGAGCCACCATTTGGTTCATAAAACAAAGAATCCATCATGGATGGAGAGAAAAGAACCACACCTGTGAGAAAAATTCTCAAATGACGAGTTGGTCGAGCTTTCCCTTCCAAAAAAAAACCGGAAAATGCGGAGCTTCACAACCAACAGAGTGATAATGCAACAATGATAAGGTGACAGGCGATAGAGAATGTTTGGAGTGACGTGCAGTAAATGCACGTCGCTTCTATACCTGGCCCCATTCAATTCCAAGTACGAGACCGCCCAATAATCATAACATCAACCAATAAATCAAACCATATAACCAACACATAATCAATGCCAATCCATTGTAAGATCTGAGACCATATCTATTGCATAGTGCGCCACCTGAGATATTTCATACATTAACGTTTTCCATAACTCCACACAATAATCCATATCAACATTGCTATATGTGCCTCCATTCGAATTTAATGAAATTTGCATAGTCGATTAACCAAACCATAGTATAATAGTTAGGACTAACACTTGTATCCATTAATTCATTCATTTAACATTTGCATGTAGTCTTTTTACATAGTTCCTTTCCTTTTTCTATAACTTTATAACCTCTTCATAGTTTTTTCTTTATTTTGATCATGCTACCATTAAGTATCCCTTGCATATATGTGGCTAAGTAATCAACATATGAATTAGTAACAAGGTTATAACATAGCACCTATAAACAACATGATCTTCATAACCATGGAAACTGTTGTGTGTCACAAGTGATTACCAACAACATTCAACAATAATGCATTAACCACTCATTATCACGCCAAATGAAACCAAGACTACATCATAAAAAATGTAGGTTTGTGTAGGCAACATCATAACAACAACGAAATATGTGTGATATGTCTATCCTTGTGCCTCTAGTATACAAGGGGTTCCCACCTACTAGTATTATATTGTTATCATATTAAATAATAGCACTTTAGCAATCCTTTGCGGGTGGAATTCATCGTTGCGATTTTAATCATCAACAGGGTCTTCAACTACTACATAGTAAAGTTATGGTTGAAGGTATGTCTAACTACTCTCTAGATTTTGATTTCTGTGAACATTGTGTATATGGGAAGCATAATTGGGTAAGATTCCCCTCTGGTGCAACGAGGGCAGAAGGAATTTTGTAGCTAGTTCACAGTGATGTGTTTGGACTTGTGTTGGTTCCATCATTGGGAAAATCTATGTACTATGTCTCATTTATAAATGACTTCTCAAGGAATACTTGGATATATTTCCTCAGGAATAAAACTGAAGTCTTTGAGAGGTTTAAAGAGTTTAAGGCTTTTGTTGAGAATCAAACAAAGAAAATAATTAAGGTGTTGAGGACAGATAATGGCAGAGAGTTCTGCGGGAATGAATTTGAATAATTCTGTAAGAAGTGCGGTACAACAAGGAAAAATACTACTCCATATACACCTCAACAAAATGGAGTTGCAGAAAGGATGAACATGATGCTGATGGAAAAATCAAGGTGCATGCTCAGTGGTGTTGGGTTAGGGAAAGAATTCTGGGCAGAGGCAGTGGGTACTGCATGTTACCTGGTCAACAGATCACCCTCATCAGCGTTGGATGACAAGAATCCACATGAGGTATGGACTGGTAAGAAACCTTCTCTCACACATCTCAAGGTATTTGGTTGTGAGGCCTATGTTCATGTTCCAAAGGAAAAAAAGAGTAAGCTAGATAAGAAGGCTGAAAAGTGTATCTTTATTGGGTATAAAGATGGTCTCAAAGGTTATAATATTTGGAACCCAGAAACTAAGAAGGTTGTGTATAGTCGAGATGTGGTATTTAGAGAAATGAAGGATGTTGTTAAACATGAAGTCCTACCAAGTAAGGAAGAACTAGAGAAAATAGAGTTTGATTTAAAGGATGATGAATCCGACTCTACAGAAGAACAAAAATAAGAAGAAGAAGATCCTCATACTCCAATATTGAGGAGATCGGTTCAAGAAAAGAAGGCTAYCGGAAAGGTATACACTATCTGATTTCCATTCAAATTTTTCTTTGTCTATTATTGATGATGATCCTAGAACTATCAGGGAGGCAATGGATTCAGAGGATGGAAAGCTTTGAAAAAAGGCCATGGATGAAKAAATKCCAGCCTTGGATAAGAATGAGGCTTGGGATCTAGTGGAGTTGCCGACTGTAAGAAATCCCATTGGAAGCAAATGGGTATTTAAAAATATGTTGAATGCAKAAGGCAAAGTGGAGAAATACAAAGCTCGGTTAGTAGCAAAGGGTTATTCCCAGGTTGAGGGAATTGATTTTGGTGAGATTTTTTCTCCTATTGACAAGTTAACTTCTATAATATTTTTGTTATATGTTGTTGGTGCATTTGATTTTGAAGTAGAACAAATGGATGTGAAGACAACATTCCTACATGGGGATCTGGAAGAAGAAATCTATATGAAGCAACCAAAAGGATTTTCTGTGAAGGGAAAGAAGGAGCTGGTATGCAAGCTGAAAAAGTCTCTGTATGGTTTAAAACAATCACCAAGGATGTGATATAAAAAATTTGATACTTATATGTTGGGACTTGGCTTCACAAGAAGCAAAGAGGATCATTGTGTGTATTTTAAATTAATTCATGATCATTTGATCTATTTGGTCTTGTATGTGGATGACATGTTGTTGATAGGAAACAACAAGGAGATTATCCAGGATGTGAAAACTCAGTTGTCCTCTAAATTTGACATGAAGGATCTTGGTGCTTCAAATTTCCTTTTGGGAATGGAATTTAAAAGAGATCAAAAAAAGAGGAAAATCTAGTTAAATTAGAGAAAATATGTCTAGACAATATTGCAGAGGTTTAATATGCAGGAATGTAAACCAGTCAAGGTCCCTATTCCTATTGGTATAAAGTTATCTATAGATCAGTGTCCCAAGACACAAGAAGAGGAGGAGGACATGTCTCATGTTCCATATGTGAGTGTAGTTGGGTCTGTACTAGACTGAACATTGCATATGCAGTGGGAGTTTTGAGTAGGTATATGTCAAAACCAAGGAAGGAGCATTGGACAACAACAAAAAGGGTTTTCAGGTATTTGTGGGGCACTTCTAGCTATGGATTGTGCTACCAAAGAAGACCAAGATTGGATAGAGTGTTGGACATACATGGCTTTGTGGATGCAGACTGGGCTGGAGATCTGGATCGTAGTAGATCTACAAGCGGGTATGTGTTTAACCTATTTGGAGGAGTAATCAATTGGATGAGCAAAAGACAGGTTGTAGTGGCACTTTCAACTATTAAAGTTGAATACATGGCAGCCACTCATGCAAGTAAATAATCAATATGGTTACAAATATTGTGTTCAGGTATTGGGTTAGTACAACAAGTTGTAAGGATAGACTGTGACAGTCAGAATGCAATTTTTCTGGCGAAGAACCCGACTTATCATTCAAAGACAAAGCATATTGATATTCGATATCACTTTGTGAGAGACATGGTTGACGAAAGAAAGTGTTGTTGATGAAGGTTGACACTTTGAAGAATGTTGCATATTCATTAACAAAATCTGTGAGGACTGAGAAGTTCTCT
Organism: Picea sitchensis; assembly: GCA_010110895.2. Classification (NCBI taxonomy): domain Eukaryota; kingdom Viridiplantae; phylum Streptophyta; class Pinopsida; order Pinales; family Pinaceae; genus Picea; species Picea sitchensis. The sequence continues at coordinate 148,830 of SNQJ01S0019757.1, forward strand.
TGGTGTAGAGGATCCATGGGTGTTGTTGTTAATATTATGGTAGCTGCGGGAGGTATTTACCCCCATGTGTAAACCTGACGAGAATAGAAGACTCTAGAAAGCAAGAGAAACTCTAATGAGTTGGCTAATAACCCTAGAAGCCTTGTCGACTCAAGAAGAAAATTTATATTAGGCTATTAGCCTCCAAGAGAAGAAGTCGGCCAGAATTAATAATAATATATTGAACAGACACATACCCAGAGTCTACGTAATTCATTAATAATATATTGAACAGAATAATATACCCGTAAAAGTTATGTCGGCCCCAACAAACTGGAAAGATTAATATAAATACAAGGCACCAATTCACATTTGAAAGCATCTCAGAATTACAGTTCCCAATCTTGTGCACAAGTTTGAGAAGAGATGTCGGTGCAGCTGTTGCAACTATCGGTTATGTTTTGGCTTGGACTATATATTAGTTAGGGTTTGGACTATCTCTTGGCTAGGGTTTGGGACTATCCGATTAGCTTTTGCGATGTTCTATCCTTGGGAGAGATGCGTTGTCCTTTGTTTGGCTATCTAGCCTAGGGTTTACTTCCCGAGAATTCTCAGCCAAGGTTAAGGTGTCTTCTGAGGCTTCTGACCCTGGTTGGGGGATGAGGGTATTGTCAATGGTAAACGTGCACACCTGGCCTCTATATCTCTAATAGGTTATAATCTAATTCCTTCAGTCAGCCTAAAACGTTTGAAGGAAACATAGCTCTGTAGATATTGAGCTCATTGAGGAACTGCCGCTTGGGTTACTAGCAGGTGTAGTTACTAAAGCATTGTTTCTAGGGTTACTAGTAGGAGAAATTGTAGAAACCCTAAACCTTTGTTGAGGCACCTTAAGTGACTTAGATTGACCCAATCTCCAGATATATTAGTGCACCATAGCCCAACGCATCTCCTCGTACACTCAGAAGGCCAAGACGGAAGTTTGAACCTCGGTCAAATCTAGGGTTTGACCAAGTCAAGCAAGCCATGACAAATTCTATGACTCCGAACAAGCTAGATGGAGCCCTCTAACTGTAGAAAGCATGGAAGACAAGGATTGACCATCCCCATAAGAATAAAGTGTTGATATTGTGAAGTTGAAAGATCATGAAGCCAAAGTTTAAAGAAGGAGAAGAGAAGAACCCGCTAACGCTGGCAAAATTTATGGAGTAGTTCAAAGATGTTGACATAAATGCCATGAGTATCATGTTGATCTCCTATAAAAGACCACTTGATACCATACATCTCCCATCTTGAATCATCGAAGAAGATGTGCTGATGCCCTAACAAATATCTTCTCAATGTAAAACATTGGACAAGTTATGAGAGTCCAAGAATGAGCTCCGCGGATATGAAGATGAATGGATGATGATGAAAATATAACATCATAATTTGTAAGGATCTCCAAGCTAAGAAATCAAAAGATATTGAAGATACTACTTCTGTAAAAAGGAACTGTGAAATATAGTACTCAATGGTCTTCCCAAGACATAATATTTGTCAAGAAGTAATGGTTCAAGGAAGGATTATCCTGCATTTGAAGAACTTTTGGACTTGTCGCGGCTCAAGAAGAATCAAGGATCAATGCAAAAAGAGAAACCTCAAAAGAAGTTCTTGAATCTTGTTGTGATGATCAAGCCTTCACAAGATTCAAGAACTTCAGAAAACAAAAGGAAGTTTGTCTAAGGAGGAAGCCAAATCAAGAGAAAGACATTTCAAATGTACAATGCTTCAACTGTAGAAAATACTCCATCACTCATAGGAACTGTCCCGAAGCCAAGCAAAAGAAAAGGAAGGAGAACCACGAAGCATCAATTGCCAAGAAAGGAACCCAGTTAGAAGACTAAGCAAGATGGAAGAGACTCTCTACTAAAAGGTAACAACACTCTTCTTATTTCTTGTGCATTATCTTGCTTGCATTGTCTTTGTAAATATATCTCAGACATATCTATCTCTTAGAAAGATACAATGTTCCAAGAAGAACTATAAATCGAAAGAACAACAAGACAAGAATGAATATCACTAGATATTACACCTGAAAGAATGAAATATATTGTGTGAAAGCTTACTACAAGATAAGCCTAAATCAGACTCAATCCCTAAGAGACTTAGAAGCTTCCATTAATAAGAGGAATTGGAGAAAGACCTATGATGACAACTAAGACGAAGCGGAACTGCTAAGACAAGAGAGCCAATTATATATTGCGTAAGACAATAAGGTTGTAGATGGAAGGGTGGACTCTATTATATATTGTAGAAGACAATAAGGACCGAGACGAAAGCATGGACTCGGTCAGACGGAGATTATATGACCAAGCAAGGATTAGGAGGAGCTAATCCCAAATAATATGATCCACTGAAGATGATGAAATACATATATCCATGGTAGCAGTATGAAAAACAGTACGTGTTCAACTCAACCCGCGTAAGAAGACATTCTTCGGAGAGAAGCCTTAAAGTATTCCCTCGGTTGTCCATCCGCATCCGAACCGAAGCGATGAAGGTAAGAAGTGGAATTCTAGGGTATTGGAATCTATAAGAAACTCCATGGACCCAAAAGTGTGCTGGAAGAACATATGATTCCAAGAAAGAAAGAAGAACCAAAACCATTCATTCTGTATCAAGAATCACAAGATTACCACTGACATGGTGAACCCACCAAAAACAACTGCCGGAAGAATTGAAAGTTGTGATGAAGAATAGTGTATGGAAGACTTATGAATGAAAGTGTTGTGAGATCCGTAACCGTAGGTTCTCTCGAGTGGAGGAGGAGACGATGATTGATTGTTCCAGACAACTTAATTTATCTCTATATAAGTCATTATATTATCCGCAACATCCATGAGTCAATTCTACATCGATGAAAAGAATGTTCTCCGTAAGAAATTGAATAAAAAAGCGCATGCATAATCTCAAGACTTTGAGGCATACCCGTGAAAGATACCCCTATATGCGATAAGAAGAAGACAACTTGGTGGAGAACCCAAGGCACAATGTAAGCATGGTGAAGATTTCTATAACATCAAGATGACTACCTAGTAAGACTGATCTCATGATGACGTAAGAAGTGCGACATGGATATGTTCCAGTCCTCCAACCATATATACTCTATTGTTCATATCTACAAGAAGCCTTCACAATATTCCATACTAAAGCACATTTGAAATCAAACATTACACTATCCATGATGAAGTCCATAAAGGAGAAGGTGATTCTCCAACACATATCCCAATGTATGAGCAGATAAGCATACATTTTGGTAAAGCATATATTAAAGATGAAAGAACCTGCGATACTCAGCTAGAGCTCGTGGAAATGAATCTCTTATATGGAAGGGAAGACTCTCCAAACTAAAGAAGGTACACAAACATTTATTTTGTGATTTAAAAAATCTCAGTTAGAGGGAGCATTTATCTCAGGATAGTCTAGATTGATGATGCTTTCCTCGCTCGGAAAGTGGATTGAGATTTTGACAGACAGTGACTTCCCATCAGAAGCTAACATGGGAGGTAGACTGATTGCTGGCGTATCATAGACAACGACTTCCCATTATGGGAGGAGTCTAGGACAATCATTCTTCTTGGCATCACTGTAGTGGTCAAGTAGAATGGTCCTACTTCCTGCATTCATTCTTCAAGTTCACAGCTGTGAGAAGCTCAAGAATCGTCCATTTTGAGGCGGCTGATGGTGACATAAATTCCCTCGAGGGTAGACTCCATTATTTCCGTGACACCTTTTTTAGTGTTGGAGGAATGGCCCGTGGTGGGGAATGGTCCTGAAATTTACTCCCTGAGGGCGCATTCATTCCTCCGTGCTACACCTTGTTTGGTGTCTGAGGAATGGCCTAGGGTGGGGAGTAGTCTAGGGCTCAACAATCGTGGATAGTTATTCGAAAGTGCATCATTCTCCATGTTACACCTATTTAGTGTCTAAGAATGGCCTGTGGTGGGGAATAGTCCAAGATAGTCATTCCTTAGGGCACCACTTCCAAAAGTTGCACCCCTGTTTTGGGGTTGGGTCTGAGAGGAATGGAAACTGTGGTAAGGAATGGTCCAAGAACAATTTCTCGAGGGCAGACCTATCTTCCAAAAGTTACACTTTCATTTAGTGCCCAAGAATGGGCCTGTGGTGGGAAATGGTCCAGTTCAGAAATCAAAAACAATCCTTCTTCTTTGGTTGAGAAGAATGGGGCGTATAGCCTATTATTGATATTCTATGTTATAAGTGACATTTTTCTCAAACCTCACATGTGAGGGAAAGATTGGCCCATGATTATTATTGATGTTATATATTGAGGGCGACATTCTTTTCCATCTCATAGACATGAGTGAAAAATTGGCCCTGTGATGATCATTGTTGATATTCCATAACAGGGGCAGTAATTCTTTCAGATCTCACAGACGTGAGGAAAGATTGGCCCAGCTTGATCTAAGCCAGAGTGATAACATTGTTTCTATGCATGAAGACTACTATGGTGGCGCATATTCTTTCAGATCTCACGACGGGAGTGAAAGATTGGCCTGCATGATACCTCATCATAACATTGTTTCTATGCGTGATGGTCTCATGTTTGTTATGAGGACCATATGATAGTAGATGAGACCACTGCAGGAATGTAGTCACCACTGCAACTATATGTTGTTGATGAAGTACTTGTGTGTTACTTGGATGTAGAAGCTAACCACCTGACTTGTAAGCCAGGTTAACTACCATGAATAGACACATGTGTTCTGTATCCCTTGTTCTAATTGCCTTGAATATTATTTAGATTATTGAGATGATCATTCAGATGAATGATGAACAAAGATTTTTCCAGACGAAAAACAGTTCAGAGCTTTTACTCCTCTTGTATCACTCCATGGTGAGAGTGACTTATCCAGCATCATATCTAACTACTCAGATGAAGTATGGTTTCGAGAGATGATGCATTTGATGGTGATGGTGATGGTGATGCTCATGATCTAGTCATGAAATAATCTAGATGACTATATTGATGATACCGAGTAAATGGTATGTTTTGTGCTCAATTACATTACTTGTAAATACCTCTCTAGCTAGGAGGGAGTGTTAATATTATGGTAGTTGCGGGAGGTATTTACCCCCATGTGTAAACCTGACGAGAATAGAAGACTTCGGAAAGCAAGAGAAACCCTAATGAGTTGGCTGATAACCCTAGAAGCCTTGTCGGCTCAAGAAGAAAATTTATATTAGGCTATTAGCCTCCAAGAGAAGAAGTCGGCTAGAATCAATAATAATATACTGAACAGACACATACCCAGAAAGAGAAGTCGGCCCCAGTAAACTGGCAGGATTACTATAAATACAGGGCGCCATTTTTCATTTGTCACATCTCAGGACTACAGTTTTCCTAGTTGGTGCGCACTGCAGTTGCAGTTGGTGCGTAGGTTTGGAGGAGGGTTGCAGGTGCAGTTGCAACTAGTTTCAGTATTGGCTTGAATATCTCTTGGCTAGGGTTTGGGACTATCTGATCAGCCTTTTGTGTTGCGCTATCCTTGGGGAGAGATGCGCTGTCCTTTGTTTGGCTATCTAGCCTAGGGTTTGCTTCCAGAGGAATTCTCAGTCAAGGTTAAGGTGCTCGGAGGGAGGCTTCAGCCTGTGGTTGAGTGATGAGGGTATCATCAATGGTAAAACAAGCACACCATCTTCTATATTCTAACAGTTGTTGCCATGGATTGTTTACTATGTAACCATGTAACCCCTTGTATGCAAAGAAAACAACAAGTGGGAGAATGTTGGGTATGTGTTATATTCTTTGAATGACTAGAATTAATGTCTGCTATGTTGTGCCAGGCATGCAGGGGGGTTGTAGGGGAGCAATATCCCCCCTGCACAAGGGTTCGGGGAAACACCCTCGAGAATTTTTTTTTTGCCTCAAGAAACATGTAGCATTTTTTCCTCGTTTTTCGTGTCACCTCGATTTTCGTGTCCATTGTTGGGAGGTTTTTCGACACATGGTTTTTGCCCATGGTTTTCTATTTTCAGTTAAGGAATTAGGGTTTTTGACTAATCCAGGTCATTGGGTTAGGGTTTTGGATGTCGTTGTCTCCTATATGTATATTGTATTGTAAACAATGTATCACTATGCATGAATATAAAATATGTTGGTTTTCTCGGTTTGGGTTTCCAGGAGAAAAATCTATGTGTAATGTATGTTTTTGCCATTGTATCTTTTATGTTCTTTTATTGAAAATATGTTTGTAGTAAAATATTGTACAAGGTTAAAATATACACTTTTGCACTCAAATTGCAATCAATCTTATCGAGTTTCTTCAAGTTTTTGCTCTACATGACACACATTAACCAATACACATCATTGATTTAAAATTACATATATTTAAAATTTATTAACTTTTTAATAAAACTTAAAGAAATTTCCTCCCTCTCTTTTTGGGATGAGTTACCATTACAATCGTTGCAATAAGATGTTTTCTTTGAACTTCTATCAACCATCTTGTATTAAAAAAATCAGGAATAAAAATTATGAAAATTTTATACAATCTAGTATTTCGGTGCGCATTGGAAACATCATTCTCATTGATAAGGAGATACATGTTAGTCTTTGCTAAACCTTAGTGTGTTTCCCCAACCTTGTGCTCTGCCATGGTCTCCACCTCTGGCGGAGACTCCCCCTTTCTCCCTCCTCCACCCCCCCCTAGCTGCTTTCTCAACCCTGATTGCCTCTTTGAGCAAATTGATCAAATCGCTCCCCTCTAGATTTGTCAAAAATATTGATGAAATCCCTAAATTTTAGGTCCACCAAATTTATTCTTGAGGCTTTCCCCTCAAGTTCATTGAAAATGGCATGATTGACCAATTCACAGGAATTTGGCCATCACCAAAATTGATGGCCCTTTGGATTGAAAAAAACTGAAAGCCTCTGATTAAAGGAAATCTCTCTCTTGCCTTTTGTGGGCGTGGCTACTTTGCCATCCTCTTTTAAGAAAAAGATCACATGGAATTAATCTTTATAAGTGGTCCATATTTCATGGGTTCAAGAGACATGTACCTAAATAGATGGACCCCATAATTCAATCCATAGAATGGCGTTCCCTCTGCAGTTCCTGTTTGGGTTCATCTACCATACCTTTCTTCGCATTGCTGGAATGATGAAATAGTCAGATCCATCATAAAATCTCTTGGAAAATACATTGACAAAGAACCTAAAGAAGGAATTAAGGCTTGTGTGTGCATCTGTGTGGAAATAGATCTTGAAAAATGTCCCCATGAAGTGTTTCATCTCACTTTAGAAGACTAGTCATATTTGCAATGAGTGGACTATGAACAACTCCCATTCAAATGCAAGATCTGTCATGAATATGGGCACTTTGCTAAAAAAATTCCAAAGATAGCTCAGGAACTTGAGCCTCAAGAAAACAATGAGCAATGGAAACAACCAAAGAAACATAGGCAACCAACAAAAGATGGAGTGTAGTTGAAGTAGGGCCCTTCAGCCTCTATCCCAACCCCAAGAAACCCAGGTAAGGGCCCCTTCAGGCCTTAGTTCTAGTTCTAACCTATATGCTCCTATAGCTATTAATGATGTAATTTCTCCTTTAGAATCCCTAGACACTTCAGAACAAGCATCCCCCCTCCCCCCCCGCAAATTTTTCTAGAAGTTCCTCCCGAGTGTTTCCCCTCCCCTGAAAGTATCATTTATTCCTTGAAAAATCCCATGTATTCCTCCCCCCACCCAACCATTCCCTCTATCATCCCTGAGGTGGAAGGTCAACTATCAAATTCAAATAAAGAGTCATAAAAAGACTCATTAGTTAGTGAACCAATAAAGAAATTTAGACATCATTCTCAAAGGAAAAAATGAGAAATGGAAGCTAAAAGAGGAAAAGACAGAGGCACACAATCAACTCTGGACGGAGTAATCACAAGAGAAATAAGAGGACCTAGATTAAATAGTGGTGCAAACCCTCAAAAGGGAGGGAACCCCAAATTATCCCATAAATAATGAAAGTTCTTTCCTGGAATTGTAGGGGCCTTAGAGGTTCCTCCAAACCTGACTTGGTAATGTCCTTAGTAAAGTAAGAGAAATCATAAGTCCTTCTTCTCTAGAAAACTAAGATGTAAGAAGATGAAACCATGATTCTTAGCTTGAAATTTTTGAACACAAGTAAAGGATTAATAGTTAGCTCTTGAGGATCCTCAGAAGGTTTATGCACCCTCTGGAATCCCCGTCTTTTCCACCTTGTTAGCAGTTAGTCCACTCTACATTGGCTCTAGGTCAACCTCTCCCTTGTAGCATTGGGGAATTTTACTTGGTGGTGAATGTATACATGCCCAACCATCCTCAAGGGAAGACACGGTGTTGGAACTCACTCCTTACCCTTCGGGACTCAATCACTTCTTCCCATTATATTATTTCTAGGGACTTTAATACTACCCTCCATTCCAAAGCAGAAAGGGGTGGTAGTATGGTTCACGACCCTTCAAGAGAACACTTGGAAGATTTGATCTCCATATTGAATTTATCAAACATCAAACCTAAGAAGAGAAATTCCACTTGGTCTAATCGACGTGCGGGTCACAGTCACATTATTGCATGCCTGGATAGATTCATGGTAAGCAATTCTTATCTTGAACATAATCTTGCATGCACACCATTCATTCTTCCTTGGGGAGGCTCCAACCACAAACCCATCTCCTTGATTCTATATGAACTGAAGGAAATGGGACCAATCCCTTTCCACTTTAATCCCCTTTGGGAACAATATTCCTCCTTTTTGGGTGTCATATATTCTACGTGGTCATGTTGGATCACAGGCTCTCCGGTCTTCATTTGGGAGAAAAATTTAAAGAGAAAAAAACAAGTGAACATCTGGTCTTCTACGTGGTCATGTTGGATCATAGGCTCTTCGATCTTCTGCTTGGTCATGTTGGATCACATGCTCTCTGATCTTCACCCCTTTTTTCTTTATTTACTTTGTTGGTATGGATTGCTTCCTGGATGAGAATAATGGATTGCTTCCTGGACGAGAATAATGTTATCCACTATCTGTCATTTTTGCATGAAACCACCTTGGTTTTCCAAGATCAATTTTGGCATGACTTTCTTCATCCTATTTTCAATAATTTTGGTTAAAACTTTGTAAATAGAGTTGCATAAAGAGATTGGTCGAAAGCGAGAAAAAGTGGAGGGGTTTTCCTCCTTGGGAATGATATCCAAAAACATGTAGTTGGTCACCCCACCATTTTTTTTCTTTATTAAAGTGTAATTCAATATCTCTTTTAGGTCAAGTTTCACTAAGTCCCAAAACACTTAAAAAAAGTGGATCGAGAACCATTCAGGTCCGAGGGCTTTGTCTTATTCTAGACCCCATATAGCTTGCACTATTTCCTCTTCTTCTATTTTTTTAAGAAGGGTTAAATTGTATTCCTTGCTTATAATATTAGGTATATGCTCTATCATTTCTTTGTTATTTCTATTATTTCCTCCTTCCTCTTGTGTATATAAATTTTCAAAATGCTTCTTGGTTGTATCCTTTACTTTTACAAACTCATCTATACTTTTCCCATTTTCTAGATGAATTTTTTAATCATTGTTTTTATGCCTTCTTTGCTTTATCTTGTTTATGAAAGGAAGTGGTGTTTCCATCTTTTGCTTTTATCCAAAGACTTCAGGATTTCAATCTCCAGTCTTCTTCCTCTTTCCTGTAAGCTTCTTGAAGTTTTTGACATGCATCTCTTTCTCTCTCTCTCTCTCTCTCTCTCTCTCTCTCTCTCTCTCTCTCTCTCTCTCTCTCTCTCTCTCTCTCTCTCTCTCTCCATTTGCAACATATTCTTAGTGATTTCTTCCTCTTCCATGACTTATTGAATCTCCCGTAAATTTATTCGACAATTTAAAATTTCTTGCTATGGTGTTTCAAAGATAGTCTTGGCCCAACACTTTAAATCTTGTTTTGTTGACCTCAATTTAGACTCCCAAATGTAGTTCAGGGAACCTAAAATAAGGAGTCTCCAGACCTCCTTTACAAGAGTGAGAACTTCCTCATTTTGCAGCCAAAGAGGGTTAAATAAGGAATCAACCCAAAATTTTGTGGGGGTTTAAAGAATAAAACAATGACCTTATGGTTAGAAATTGTAGAAGGAATCATTTTCGAGGAAATAAGGAGGTTTGAGAGAAAAAAAATCATTGTGAACAAGAAATCTACTTAGATGGGTTGCAATGTGACTTGGGCCTGTCCTTTTATTGCTCTTGGTAAAATTTCCTTTAGATGACTTGCCATATATCAAATTCCATTCAAATATCAAATCTTCCATTTTTTCTTGCATAATGTCACATAAAATAATGTCTCGTCTTTTTTTATGAGTTGGACAATATTGTGTTTTTTGAAAACATAATCCATTAGGGTTAGGGTATTCTTCACTCGAGAAGGAATATTAAAAGTCAAGTGAATAGGAACTGTCATCAGGAGTCTAAGAGATCTCTTGGAAGATGATTCCAAAGGTCGAGATCATGTATTTATGTGTATTATATTAATGAAAAGTATTCTACGATGATCTCCAATTCATGTGCATTCTGACAGTGGTATCATAGCGCCTAGACTGAATTAAGCTACGGTAGTTGTCCATAACATCATGGTTGAACTCCATGATTCTATCACATACATAAACGTTTCTCTACCTTCTTAGTCTGCATCAGTCTACCATCATATACCTACAAGTTTGTCTTGGGTGCACACTTTAGTGTCATATTTGAGATTTGTCTCTCTGCTCTAGTTAGAGGGATGTCAATTTGGGTATCTCTCTAATTTGTGTTGTATGAGAAACTATCTTCTGTATATTCCTCATTTTTTCCTTCGACGATTTCTTTAATCCATTGCACTGTGTAATCTGCACAAACACTACTATGTGGTATCAACCCCTTAACCTACTCTGAAATCATTAATGCATGTAGCCTTTGGATGTAATATTTTGTGCACGAGGTATGTTATGCTATAGAAATAAAATATGGATTATATTCTTTAGGAGTAATGGTGCATATTTGTTGGTTAGGGAATCCCTCGCAAGCATAAACTTTCCCCACCATTTCTTCCTCTGGCCTTGGGAAATGTTCGTAGGCATCCCGTGGGATTTCTCCCACATGCCTTCACAAGAGTTCATAGATGCAATTTCACTAGTAGTAGATTCCTGAAAGAAAATAAAAAATCCCTTCTTTGGGTTGGCATTGCTGGTTTCTAGGTTGTTAATTGACTAAGTGTTGAGGGGAACTGCTTGTGATATCAAAGCGATTTATAATGCTAGGGATCATTGGACCTACATACTTGTTTTTAGTTGTTGACGTGGGATAATTTTTTGATATCAATGTCAAGGGTCCAGTAGATGAAAGGGCCCAATTAGAACTTCCTTCATTGAAAAAGGGGAATCCTCCAACTATGACCCGACTATCATAATCTGGGTTTATGAACTAATATCAAATGCATTTATAAATGCAAATGAAAATGCAACTAACATAACAACTAATTAAATTCTAGATAGGAATGTTTAAGAATTGATTGATATGAAACAAAAAAAGAAATACAAACGATAGTGGGAATAGTCCACCAACTATAGCCTACATAAGTCCTAAAGTGGCTCTAAGGAATCAATGATAGCCTACATGTCTCTGAGAGATACTAGCTTCACACCATTTTTTTAGTATTACATAATATAAGTAAGCATAGACATTACAAGCATGAGAGTAGTCAATGGATTGCAATATCCAATCCCACAAACATAAAAAAAATCGTGAATTGTGAGAATAGTCTACAACTAATCACAAATTACAAGAGTATAAATCTCAAGCAAAAAAATGTCTCTTATTAGCATATGAAGACATATTACAATGAAAAAAATAGAATCCTTACATGACTACAATAGTTCTATTTACTATATCAAAGGACAACTCTTGGCCTTCTAGTTTCCCGACTCTTAGCCTTGTAGCTTCTATTCTACTTGGTTTTCCATCCTTACATATATATTGTCTTAACCTTCAATGAATGATGAGGATATATATTCTTTAAATTATATATTCAATATTACTCAACTTCTCTTCCTTTTCATGTGAAAGCCTCCAACTAACTTATTTTTGTTGGAATATTGGTTGTTGTCATTGATGTCAACCCTAGTCATGGGTTTTGGACTGCAAGATTGATAAAGGTATTTGGACATGAAGGACAATGCACATGCATATACAACACCCATGAATGGATAGTATACATCATGTTGTTTTCGGTGGTATGTGGCATGTCACGTGGATCCTCATGGTTGAGGAGAAATACATTTTTGAAGATGACAAAGTGAATTGAAGAAGGAAGTACATGTAGGCCTTGAAGATAATCAAAGAAAATAATTACAAAATAAGAAAGTGTCAGGTTGGCCCTAATGTTAAAAGGAAGTGACATAAATGGTACAAATAAACATCATTATAAATTCATTTGATACAAGTCGAATTTCAGAGGAAATAAGAAGAAAAGAAGGTCGGATTTCAAGGGAGGATGAAGTCTTTTGGTGATGTGTTCTAAGGTATGTTATTTTCAGGTCATCTTACCATTTTTTCTATAACTTTTTTTTATAGAACGATTCATATGGTGAAATCACTATGGTATTGAGAAGACATATCAAGGTACCTCTGGTAAAAAGTTCAGTTCTTGATTCACTATAATTATGGAGATACACTCTATGGAAGATAGGGTTTGTGACCAGTCCTGAAGCTAGTCAATAGATAGGTGTTTCAGGTAAAATAGTCATAAATTATTCATACAAAATCCAAATGAAGTGGGACCACTTCCATTGGAAATAGTACAGACTGTAGTTTCTTTTGTGCATGTTTCGAAATCAGATGTTAAATATTGAGCACAGGGCATGTTGTACAAGTTGGGTCTTCTAAATAGACCAGAATTGAATAAAGTCTACCATTCTTTCTATAACCTCTTTTTGGGGAGGATTCAAGGAGTGAAAATTGGAGGAGTTTCAAAGAATACATTGAGTAATATTATCTACAGAATCAGAGTACTCCAAGACTTGAAGAATTGCAGAAATTGAAGAAGTCTCAGGAAGCATTATCAGGTTCTATGTGATGATTGGTTGATGGTGACGATTTAATGTAAAGTTTTATTATCTCTTATATATTCTTGGGTGGAAGGAAGGGGCAAGGATGGAGAGTTAAAATATCCCTTGATATTGGAGGATTGTATCTTCCTCTTGGAGGTTTATCCCTCCCTTTACATTTGGAAGCTGTAGCTACCTTTGGAAGTCATTACTTCCCTTGAACAAAAACTATTGAT